>CAUG01000133.1:0-11110 GCA_000442785.1 Papiliotrema flavescens NRRL Y-50378
CCCCCCTCCCTCCCCTTCCTCTTCTATAAAAACACCAATTTGCACATCCACGCAACTACCATTAGCCAATTGTGGTTGTGCTAGCAACAATGCCTACCTCATCTGTAGATGATGACCTCTCCAAGCAGTCGTCTCAATTGTCTCTTGGGCCCGGAAACACTTCTGCATGTCACAATCCTGCAAGAGCAAAACCATCATCAGCCAAGACAATTCACAACCACATGTGCCTTTCAATTGGGATTCGCACTGCCCATTGGGGTGCTGATGCTGAAGAGACAGCCACTGCTTCTTTCTGTCTGACATATTCAAGACAATCTCATACTGTGAAAGGCATGACCCAGGTAATAAAGCAAGTGCTTGAAGAAATGGAGAAGGCAGCAGACACTCCAGAAGAGGTCTCCAATGCATGTGCAGATGTCCTGCACAATACCGACATGTTGCCTCAATGAGTTGAAGAATTTCTGTGAAGAAGGAGTGACTGGTGGCATGTAACATCCGAGAGAAAGTGGAGAGGTCCAGACACCAGCGGCATGTAGAGTGATCCTGAAGTGTTGCCTAATGATTGAATGCAGTACATGCCATTTGATGCACTGAACAGTGGGTTCATGATCTCCATTTTGAGCATACTTGTTGTTGGTCAAGTGCGCCCTGTTCAAACCCATCACATAAGCCACTGGATTGGCCTCCTTGGACTCATAGCCTGCACTGGAGCAGAGGGCTGCAGGAATGCATGTACTTCATCAAACAGTTTGAACTCAAACATCTCTGCAGTGAGGGCTTCTTTGGCCCCTGGACAGAAGGGAGTGTGTCATCCTTTGCTTACAGGGTACTATGTGTAGGAAACTTGGCCTAAAATGAGGAGAATGACCACAATCCTGGGCACTTTGAGAATATCAATATTCATTTGTGACAATCCCAACTACATACAGCGGTTTTGCCAAAAAATGTCCTTGCAATGTGGTCTGATTCCAGCCTTGCGTACAGTGACTGCACTTACAGATAAGCAGCACACCATTGATTTCTTTGATGAGCAGGATTTCTCAGTTTACTCCCGCTTTGCTCAAGGGCAAGAGTACCTCTCTTTCATGAGAGATGAGCTGTCAGAAGGAAGGTGGATGAACCTTGCCTTTCCACTGGCTCTTATCACATATCACAATGATGAGCTGTGTGTTGCTTTGCAACCTACAGAGGCGTTCTTCACGGACTTGCAACACTATGCAACATCCCGACTTGGGGTGCCAGGACTACGGGAGGCAATTGCAAAGGTGACAAAGGCTCTGAGTGAGGGGCACACCAATTGATGTCAGTGCAAGAGGGTCATTGGTGTCGATGTGGGAAGGAGAGTACAGTGACGGGTGAGGAAGAGGGTTTCAATGATGAGTCAGCCTTTCCATCCAGCTGGACATGGATGCTGTGATCTCTTTGAAGTAGCTGCCAGCATGCCTGCAGATCAAGCAATGTCAGCTGTATTTGTTTGCATGTGACATGACATCATTCAGGTTCAATGACCCTGTCAGAACTTAGATGTAGTCTTGACTTGTTTTGCCCCATTTTAGGCTAAGTGGCACAATGTTGTGTGTTATGAGGAGTCCAACAATAGGATGTCTGAGAAATGTTGTAGGGGGGCTGATGGGTATATAAGGAGATAAGGAAGCCACTGGACTGCAATCCCCCAAGCATCCAACAATCTGTTTGTCTATTCTGGTCTCTAGTACTCTTGTAGTAGCTAGACCTTTGCACCTTTCCATCATCCAGTGCTTGCCACGCTAGTTGGGACCTTCTAAGCACTCTCTTCTTTTATCATCATCTCACCACCATTGCCATCATTATTGTCATAGTTGTAGTCCACTACTATGCCTGACCAAGTTACCAATTGACATTGGTCTAGTGGTTGAGTCTCTTCAACCTCGACCCAAGACCAGACAGTGCAGCTGGACACCCTCCCTGACCAGGCAATGAGCCACGGTCCAACACATACTGGCTGACCCATTGAGGTTCTGCTCCTTCAAACATACTCCCCAGCAAGCATGCAAGGAGGTTGACCTTCACTGTGTATTGTCCAGCTTACTTGCTCTGCTGGTCATCTTTCTGCATTTTGCAGACCTGATTTGTTTCCACTTTCACCCTGCCTACTACCTTGTTTAAGCATTAGGCATCTCTCCACACTCCCGCCAAGACTCCTGTGCAATTGCTTGCCAAAAATGGGTTTCACTGTGCCAGAATATGCGATCAAGGTTGACATTATGTGCATCAACACACAGAAGCTCAGGGGTACATGAGGGAGCACACAAAATATGTGTGCCTCTTTTGGCGGATCTGTGCAGCTGACTCCTACATGGACGAAGAAGGAACAAAGTACTCCAAGCCTTCATCAGTCTACATGAGTTACCTGCGCAACAAATTGCCCAATTTGTGCAGCAATCTGCATCCTGTGCGTGATACAGTTGCTGCATTTGATCTGGTCAGGCGCAATCTGTATCCTGAGGACTTTGATGCCTCAGGATCCGCTGATGTGTCAGAAGACACACAGGATGATTCAACCCCTTTGACTCCGTCCACTTCTACACTGCACACGGAGCAGCAGAAGACAAGAGAAAAGAAGAAGAAAGAAGAGAAGAAGAGCAAGCACCATTCACAAGGGGCCAAATGACCTCGCCCTTTACTGCGTGCACATGGCTTGTGCCTGGACGAGAGCGCTGGAACCCAGGCACATGTGCAGGCTCCTGCCCCATGTCCTAGTACATGTACGTAGCCATCCATGATGCCATCGTATTATGTGATTAAAGATGCCGGTGTGATACGGTCTCATGGACTGAAGGCTGTTCAGCCGTGAGATTCCACACCGTGCATGATGCGCAACCGATGCCCGCTGCCCTGTCGATAAGGTCACAAACACAAATTTCGCAACGAGTCTGTTCTTTTGGCATGGTGCGATGCTTCATACTGAGACTAGATGCTATGCTGGCTGACTGTTACTGCTCGTTGCGCAAGTACTGATACTCGACTCATAACTATGCTTTCGATGTGAAAAGACCAGCCTCATGTCTTGCCCAGGCCCCTTTACTCCTCGTCGCTCACGTCCCAATCCGCCTCATCCACCTTGCCCACCTCGCCCAGCACCTTCTCCTCCCGCTTCGCCGTAGCCCCGGCATTTGTGGAATGAGACAATGTCGAGCTCGCCGCCAACGCACCGTTAACGCCCGCGAGCGGCGCAACGGGGGCCGGTGCGGAGGAAGTCGATGCGCCATTGACCGGTGTGGCCGTACGCGAATTGCCAGCTGACGCACTGACCACGCCCGCGAGGCTTCCTCCAGTGGATGCCGTCCAGCCTCTAGCCGGGGCAGACGCGATTGGCGCGGCGCCACGCCAGCTCGGTGAGTTGGCGCCTCCTGCGGCGCTTGGCGTAGGCGCGCGGAGGTTGGCAAGGCCGCCGAGCTTGCTTGCTGCGGTTGCTGTCGAACCAGACACGGCGGAGAGGAGCGGGGTAGGGATGCGAGACTCGCCCTTGCGGCGGATCATGACGCTTCGATTCGGTTCCTGGTCGACAAGCTCTTTGCCGAGACGGTAAATGTCTGCGAGGGACATAACGAAGGTCCGTTTGGCAGGTGGCACTGATCGTCAGCCCCGGGATCGTAACAGGCGCTACATGAGTGACGCGGAGGCTGAAGACTCACTGTACGGCAAGATCTGGCTCGTCCTCGTTCCCTTGACAAAAGTATCCAGCGTCCCCTCTACGACCTTCACGAATCCGTGATTCGCCCTCGCAAATGCCAATAGCTCATCCGGCCATTCCACCTCATTGCCCGTCCGGCCCGTTCCACCAGGTATGCCCAGCGCATCCGCCAACCTCGCATTTCGCGCTCGCACCGCGCACTCCGAGTTGCACTTCAGCCCGACCTTCTCTCGGCCTTGCTTGACGTCTGCGCCACTCGCTCCGGCAGCGGTCGATCCAGCTGAGGCGCCGCAATTGCTGCGCTGCTGCAAGTGTCCACAAGGGCAGGAGACAGTGACGATCGCCTGACAAGGGTCGTTCTCGGGACACTTTGCTGGTGCGTGACACGCTGCAGTGCACGGATGACCGCACACTCGCTTCGCTTTGCCGCAAGTCTGCTTGCAGTCCTCGCATCCGCCTTCATGGTGGCCCTCGTTATCGATCGAATCCGGCGAGTGGCAGAGCTTCTGACAGCGGTGGTACCCGCATCCGAGCAGTTTGCCGCATGTCTGTCCGCATGAGACCTTCTCCTGGCTGCATCGGACATTTTTGACGGCCGGATCCTTGCCGCAGAGGCACGGCTTGGTAGTGAGGAACGGACAGGGGGGACATTGTGCGTTCTCGTGGCACGTGTGCGGGGTTCGCGGGTGGCCGCATGACGGAGCTGGTCGAGAGCAGGGGTACAGGCAGGAGATTGTCGCTCCGCAGGGAACAGGTGGGTATACGACAGTATGGCCGCAGTGGCAGATGAGCTATGGATCAGCCACGAATCGTCAGAGTCTATCACAACTCACCTCATCGTATGACGCCTGGAGACACCGTCCACAAGCTCCCTTGTGATCGCCGCGAGTGCACGTGTGCAGTCCACATCCAAGCAGCCGCCCGCAAGTGAGATGGCACTCGTGGAGATCGTCCGCGCCGTCGTGGCGTTCTTCCTCGGCCCGCTTAGACTTCCGGTTCTTCGCCTTGTAAGCCAGCGGGCAGCAGATCCGACCGCATTCATGGCGTCCACAGCTGAAGTCAGTCATTGATCCCGCAAACAGGGCTTTGAACGTACTTTCGAAGCGCCTTGCAGACGCGCTCGCAAGTCACATCCTCCCCGGTCTCCTTCTTCGCGCGCATTTCGTCGCATGGGACGACGAGAACACTCTCGCCACACCGACAGTGTCGGACGACTTCCTCGTGGCAAGGCGGACATTCACCCGTGTGACAATTGCGCGTACACTGATGGCCGCAAGGCCGCGACTTCGGGCACCTCGAATTGCACGTCGGGATTGGGTCGAGGCATTTCGTCCGGGGTGGCGTGGGCAGAAGCGACAGCGGGGTGGTACCGCAAGCACAATGGGTGATCTGTGAGGGATCGAGTGGACACGTGAGCGGCTTGATCGGATGCGGGTGGCACAGCTGAAGTGAGCTGTAGCTCCATGCGGAATGAAGACAGTCGAAGCTAACCTGTTCGCAGGGATGAACACCGCAGTCGTAGACGCCGGCACAGCTGCGCCCGCAGCAGTACCTTCCAATCCAGCTTTCCTCCACGCCGGCCGAGTTCAGCGTCGTACATCGCTTCTCCTCCTTTCGGTTCCACCCGCACTCGACCTCCTTGGTCTCCTCCCCACAATAGCACCTGACAGTCTCGAGCGCCGTACAAGTAGAACATGGACCAAAATGGCAGAGTTGCTGCTGTCAGCTGAATCTCCTCCTGCTCGACTCCACGACTCACTTCGCAAGCATGGTCCGTGTTGCCGCAATTCCGCTCCCTTCCACATATTTCGTCGCACACCGGAGTGAGAGCCGCATTGTTGGAGCTCGCAACGGCACATTTGACGGTGAGGCCGGTATGGTGACTTGGGCATGGCACAACCAACGCGACCTGACAGGGCGGGCAAGGTCCGGGATGGCATGTTCTACGATGAGCACACTGAATGCAGCTCGTCCCAGTCTTGCACTTACAAGGGACAAGCATGTTCACACCCGCTCCTTTTGCGTCCACACCCTTCCCCGCATCCGTGACCAACGCTCGGCGATGTCACTCGTCCGCAGAAGCACTTGTAGCCACCAACGCTCTCCGCCCGGCGTTTCTGACATCCAGGACACCGCCACGACACGTCATCCTCGTCCTTGCCATAACTGCGAGCTCGCTCCCGCTCTTCCACGAGCGACCTATTCGCCCAGTCCCGTATACACGACAGGTGGAACGGGGTGTAGCAAGCCGAGTAATGCTTGGCAAGATCTGGTGGTGGTTCGTCCAATCCGGGATTCTTCGGAGGAACTGGCGGGTCCGAAGGCGGCAGACAAGACCAGATGGGCTGATGAGGGGTAATGGAGTTAAAGCACTGAGATTAGCCAACGTGATCAAGTGTTCGACCCACTCCATACTCACGATGGGGCACTCAAGATATGGTCGACTCTTCAAGCCTCGTGTCAACCTGGACACCAAGTCGTCCTTGTCCTCCTTGATGGTCCTGCCGCCTTTCGCGTTCTTCCCTTTCTCATTCCCGTCCCCATTCTGACCTTTCGTAGTGCGTCCCTGTCCTGATACTTCTCCGTCATCGTTGTGTGTCGTCGTCAACTTCGTTTGCGATTCGAATGCAGCTCGGCGGCTAGATCGTGCACCCGCAGCAGCCGTAGCACTCTCCGTGCCGGCTGCTGTACCATTCTGCCCTCCCTGATCCACGTTGTTCCTCGCCTTCGGGCTCTTCTTCTTCTTTTTCGACTTGGTATCGCCTGAGACAGAAGGCGGTCCGGTGGAGTGCCGCGACGTGACACGTGACAACGGAGCCGAGCTCGAGGCTGAAGGAACGAAGGTCGACGCGCCCGGGTCCAGTTGCGCAGAACCGGAGCCGCCTTTGGTCATCAAGCCCTCGAAGGCCGTCGTGACCGCTGCGACGGTGCCGTTGCTACCGATCCCAGGCGCGTTCAGTCCATTCCTCTTCGGCGTACGCGTCCGAGAGTTGCGTCCGCGACCGCTGCCTCCGACTCCTCTTGATCCATGCTGATCACCGTTTTCGCCATTGGCAGCCGCCGTGGACGATGATTCCGGCACGACAGGGTCGAAGGTTCGAGGTTGAGCTGGGCGTCGTAATCCGCCGCTATGGTGGTTAGTTGGCTCTCGGAAGCCGTCAGGGTGTCCGTTGGACTGTTTAGCTGCATGCGCTCGATCGCCCGGGTGATAGGCCTGTTCGCCGTCTCTGGTCTGACTCAGCCCGATTTGTCGACCGCCCCGACCTCGTCCGCGGCTCGGTCCGCCTCGACGAGCTTCGCCCCGGCCACGTCCACTCGTTTCAGCCCGAGGCCTGCCATTCTGTGACTGTTGAAGGAAAGCTCCTTGGCCAGGTTGCGATTGAGCAAGATACGCTCCGTCACCGGGCTGGGGCCTCTGGGCGGCAGGGGTCGGACCAGCCAAATCGGTCATAGACGGGTGAGCGGGGTGTCGATGGATTTGTGAAAGTGGGTCCAGGTCCTGGGAGAGAGGGAGAAGGAGAAGGGGCTCGAGATGGATAAGTTGAGAAGATGATGGGTTGTTTTGAGATGACGGATGAGAAGTGGTCGATGAGGAAAAGTCGGAGAGAAGAGTGGAGTGTGCACCGATGAGAGGCCACACAGAAGATGAGCTCATCTGTGAGTCGGGTGGCAAAACACGTCGGATCCGAAGAAAGACCCAGAAGCCAGCGGCGATCACCGCCGAGGGAGAATCAGTGGCACGGTGAGGTGGTTTCTCTCGCCGCGAATGGCCATATCGCGGGGCTATACACGTTGCGTGGCAGTCCGCAGGGCTCTTTCGAGGCTTCTTCAAAGTCTTCTACGCCCTAGAGGTGGGCCTATGGTCCCTTGCCAGTTTGCGCCCCACACACGCTCGTCAAACCCTGTCCGCCGGCAATCAGCCTTGTTGCGACGTGTTATGTGCAGGAGTGGATAGCGACTCGACTGTCCAAGGGGCTCATGGAGCTCTCCCAAGATGAACGTCCGGCTAAGCGGTGAATGAAAGGAGGTTTGGCCACAGCCACACCAGCTAGAGCTGAGGGACGAGCGAGGGTCAAAGAGGGCTTCGTGTGTGGAGACAGGAGAAAGGAGGTGCATTGCAAATGAAAGCTGGACCTAGCCACACACCTGAGCCACGGCTGAATAATCCTGAAGTCGACCTCGCTCATCTCAACTCACTTGTCTTTTTAAGCTTCCCCGGACTTGTACGTGGTTTTTGCTGATTACTTCGGCATTGACCAAACCGGCCGTCATGACAGACACATCAGCTGCGGGCAGGGACTCAATGATGCTGAGCGACGAATATCAGAACAGGATCAGAGCAGCCTACAACTACGCCAATCTTGCTATCTCTCGCTTTCGATGTCCAGCGGGCTTCCTTGCAAGGGCCTTTCGCGATTTTTCCAAGGTCGCGCACATGACAGCTCCCGGCGCGACGCCGCCGATGACTGCCAAAGGGGTCTATCCCACTACACCCAGTAAAGGATTTCTACTCGAGTGGCGAAGATACTCCTCCCACAATCCAGACGTCCGAGCGGCATTTCACGAAGTATGGCGACACTGCCATCCGAAGTCTGAACCATTCACTTTGATGAGGTCCGATGGAGAGGCCAGCAACCGCCAGGACGCGTTCATAGAGGCTCGTTATTCGGAGAAAGCGGAGGTGTACCCTCATGACTTCGTGTATGGTTGCAACCTCGAAAGAATAGAATTTTCCGATCCACCTGGTCTGAGCTACGCTTTTCAGTACCCTGCAGAGATGCCGAAGCCGACGTTCCGACCATCGGACGAGCCGCGCCTTTTGTCCGTCCTCAAGGACCCCAGCCATGAGGCGGAGCTCAGATCGTCTGCTGAGGCCGTCCTGCAACTGTCAACAGACGAAGAGCTGCAGCGTCTTCTCCCTCACAGCTGCGTGAGGGAGTGGGGTCTGTCCAATCTCCGCCAGAACTTACCTCTGGCTCACAAGCACAGCAGAGCACGACCTGAGACGACTCTGCAGTCGGACCCGTCAGACTGTCGCGCTTTGAGAACGCAGCTCGTTGCCGAAACACTGCAGTCCATTGTGCTCGATCTTGGCCCGCCTGCGGAAAACACAGAAGCGGAGAAGTTTGCCAAAGCGGCAACTCTCCTCTATGTACACTTGACGGGCAAGCCAATATGGGGCACAGACGGTGTTCTCAAACCGAAAGACTGGGTCACCAGAGAAGCGGACGCTCAGCACAAATTGGAGAGACGCCACGCTGTCACGCGCCCAATCTCATCCTTGGACTCTCCCGCGGCCTCGGCCCAGTTTCCACCACCAAGCCGCAGGGTCCGGAAAGTTCGCGATCTACCTAGGACCATATTGGACCTGCGTTCACCTTTGAATGCAGAACAACAGACCAGATTGTCCGCTGTTGTGGGCACAGTAAGGGACTTTATCCGCCAAAATGGCTATGAGACGGACTGGCACGCATCACGAATCCTAGGATATCTTGAGTTTGCCAGCCACCACCTCCCAGGCAAGCCAATCTGGGAGATTGAAGGCACAAAGATCTCTCCAGTAGTCGCTGGAGAATACAAAGTGCGGAATGTTCTGAGATACAAAGGCAGGACCAGTGCCGATACTGAGGCGCTCGTCTCCCTGTTTCATCATGTCAAGGGGGATGCCTCTTGGCCATGGGGATCAGATGACTTTCTCAAGCCACAGTTTTGGACGGAGGAAGATTTGAACTGAACAGATACGGCCTACCTCGTGTAGAGAGTGCAAGCACCGAGTCTGTCTTGTGTGCAGGTTGCAGCGTGCTTTGAACCTTTCAAGGAAAATGGCACAACATGGGGGAAGAACATACTTTTGTGGGGAGTTGACGATCGTCTCAAAGCGAACCACTGGAGCACATGGTCGCGGCGAAAGTGACAAACTTTAAGTTCCCTCCCAGTACCTCACCGTTGCTGTGCATATGCTAGTACTTGTGATCTGTGGGTATGACCGCTTGCGGGCGTCCCGTGAAACTCAAATCAATCGCGGCGTTGTGTGACTATCCTACACTGCTATGATCACACCAGCCATGCTGCCTGTCCCTTCATTGGTGAGTCGGCAAAAACAAAGACGTACCGACAGCCAGCTTGTTGCAGGCTGGCAGCAGGTGCCTCAAGAGTGCCCTGGGTCCTGAACGCACATCAGAGCTGCTTGCTTCCTCTGAGGTTTCTACCACCTCGCATATTGCTCCGCCCGATAAGGCATAAGGCAATGTGGAGCCAGTGATAAAGGATATCATGGCAGGCAGGGAAAGAGACTCGTGTGGTGTTCCCGCGCTCCAGTGAATTGCAAAATCGGCAGGAAGGCACTTGGTTGGCAATACGGAGACAAAGGACACGCTGCTTGCACTTTCCATCGACGGGCTACATATGCTGGATAGAGTGTCCACGACCTCAGCTGTCACTCGCTCTCCACTTCAGCCTTTCAGTTACATACTACGCCATACAACGATCACGTCCTTGGACTAGACACTTTTTCCGTCTCTATCGTTGAACTGAACGAGGTTTCGATAATGACTGTTGTCTCGAGCGGTGCATGTGACACCAACGCAAGCAGCTCTACCAACACTACCGGCAAAGAAGCCCTGCAGGCCGCGTGCGCCGTGGTCAGAGAAGCATCATGCAGGGTTCGCTCAAACGCGGACGAGATTGCAAGCAATTTGCGCTACTTCCTGCAAGTGGGACATCTTTCCAAACCCGGCGAGAATCCCCCCAGCACTGTAGAAGGGGTTTTCCCCTGCATCCCCAGCCAGCGGTATCTCCTTGAGACCTACAACTGGTCAAGGGGATGGCAGACAAAAGACAAAGCTGACAACGAGCGTGATGCTTTCTGCACCCTGTGGAGACACTGTCATCCCGGTTCAAAGCCGCTGCAATTGACCAAGGCCGACGTTGAGGCCAGTGCCATCCTCGACGCTTGCACAAGGAATCGATACAGCAACAAAAAGCATCACTCTCCTCACTCAGAGACCTTGGTCTGTGACGATGCGCCTTTGCTATCACTTGGCCAACTTGTTACTGGGCAGGGCAACAATGAACACCGCGTAGGCCTTGATGCACTGACATTTGGCCCTGAAGACGCGCCAACGCTCCATCCAGCCATGACGCTCGAGCTTGAAGCAAGAATCAGCAGCGCCAGCAATTGTATCCTGGAGCGGATCGAGGAGCTGGACTTGCCAGAGCCTGAGGCAACCTTGCTTGAACGGTACTTACCGCTGGCGTCCAAGCACAAACAAGGTTTCACAGTTGCGTTCACCAGCGCAAATTCGATTCCTTACGAAGCGCGGAGACTGAGGACCCCTTTGCCCTCCACATTTGCAAGCATCGCCAATCGATTCAGCTCATCGAGCACCGGAATCAGAGACGTAAAACTCTCTGAGTCGGCAGCGATCTTGTTCGAGC
>CAUG01000134.1:0-12055 GCA_000442785.1 Papiliotrema flavescens NRRL Y-50378
CCCCCGGACAGGACGAGCAGGGTTCGTGAGTAACGGCGATCGCCGACGAAGCATGCCGGCGCAAGGTGCAAGCGATCCGGCCATTCCACGCGTCCATTCTTCATCAACACCTTCAGCAAGCATGGTCCGTTCAACGACCATATTTAGAGTCAGCGATGCTCTGCCACTGGCAGCAAGCGTGGATGACGAGTCGGTGAGCTGATCCCATCTTGCCATGGCGCGAGCTAACGACAGACGGAGAAGGCTCTGACCGAATACAAGCAGCAATCCAAGCTTGTCTTCCGCCGGCTGAATGCCAACTCCGAGCCGGCGTGCTCTATCGAGTCGGGACAATATACGTTACAGTACGCCGGCCGAAGCGGAGGAAAAGCTAAGCTGACGCCAGCTATCTCATCGTGGAGAAGGTGATCTACATGTGCATCTGCGATACGGCATACCCCCGAAAATTGGCGTTCTCATATCTCGACGAGCTGTCCAAGGAGTTCCAGAGGAGTTACGAGGGGAAGATCGAGTCGGCCACGAGACCTTACGCGTTCATGGGCTTTGGTAGGCGTCACCAGTCTCGCACTCGACGGGCAGTGCTGATTGTAGACACATTCATCTCGAAGACGACGAGGCTGTATCAAGACTCGCGGACTCTGACCCAGGGCGGCGGACCGGCATCGTCAGCGCCCCCAAGTCAGCTAGACCAACTCAACGACAACTTGAAAGACGTCACGCGGATCATGACGAAGAACATGGAGGACCTGCTCTGGCGAGGCGACAGCTTGGACCGTGAGCGCCCGCCCTTAGTTCCCCACCTCGAGTGTCCGCTGATTCCAGGCATGTCACACCTCTCCACATCGCTCCGCGCAGAGTCAGTTAAGTACCGCAAGGCCGCACGCAACATCAACCTCCAAGCATTGATACGCAAATGGGCGCCCATTGGCGGTATCGCCTTCTTCATGATCCTGTTCATCTGGTGGAGGTTCTTTTAGACGGCGAGCAAGTGCGGAAACGCAGGTGTGATAGTACGACAACCCATGCATGTAACGATCTACCCATATACAACCTATCAGGACTCCTGTATGAAATGCCGGGCGCGCAGGAACACCCGCGTGAGCGTCCGCCGCGCTCTTCTCCAGCCCCCACCCAGTATCACGACCGCTACTACGACGAGCAGTACTCCCACCCCGACGTCCAGCATGGCTCTCCTCATTGCCGTCAAGAGCATGAAAAGTGCCCTGGCCGACAGGCTTCTTCGCGCCCTTGGATGCGTTGTGGTGGCCGTGTCTGTCCGCCCCACGCCCCATCTCGCTCGATATGCCGCGTCTTCCGCCTCGTCCAGCTCGTCTGCTTCGCCTCCGCCGAAAATGCGCCAGCTTTTACGTCTCTCGTCCCGCCGTAGGATGATCGCCTGGGATCGCTCAAGTGTTGACAGGCGTTCATGCAGCGCTGTCAGGGATACTTGAATCGCTTGCAGCGTTTGCGGTATGCTAGGTTGAGGCGCATAGGTTGAGGCTGATGCGCCGCCCGGGAAGCCAGGAGTGACTGCATGTGGCTGCAAGTGCCGGGGAGAAGAAGTCATATCTGGTGTGCCGAAATCCCGTACCGCCGGCATAAGCGGGGAGAAGGAGCGAGGATTGTTCGGCCTCGTTTCGTGCACAGAGCCCAAAAGAGATGGAGTGTTGCCGCCCGGCCGGATGTAGCGGAGTGAGCTAACTGACCCTTTCCTCCCTTCGCTTCCTCTTGCGCTCGGCACACGTGGAGGCGGGAGCGCAGATTGTTGTGAGGCGGACGGCTCCGATACCGTGAGGAGGTTTAGCAACGACCGGTGTGACGAATTGAGTGCCGATGGTGGGACGAACTCTGGGGCAACGTCGGGGATTGGCAATGTCGGGTCGGGCGGGAGGTACTGGTTGAATGAAGGTCGTGGTGGGGACTCGGGTGGGGATGCCTGAGACGAGTGATACGAGGAAGTGGATGACGATGGCGATGGCGGGCGTGGAGGGATGAAGGAGTCAATCTCGGCGATGCGTTCGCGTACACCCGGCTGATTTGTATGCTTCTTCAAGATCTACACTTAGTGAGATCGAAGAAGTATGACCTACCTTGATCAGCGCGGCAACGTATCGTTGCTTCGCTTGCGTCTTGTCCGTCCCTTTCTGCTTGTTCCAAGAGTCCCTTCACATCAGCTCGTCATATATGGCAAATGGCAGCCGACTCACCACTTGGCCCTTCCTAGCATATCCAACATACCAGGTCTAGGAGCCGCTATGTCACCCTCGGTCGCTACAATCAGCCGGGACGGGCCGATGTGACAAACTTGCGCACCCTGCTTGTACAGCGAGTACAGACACAGCTTTTCCTCATAGCTGGTCTGGACGGGGCCGCCCTTAGGCAGACTAGCTGTGAGAATGTGGACGCATGAGTGTGGGCCGACCTGGCTGCTCACCTTTGAACTATATCTACGGCCCGGTTGAACTGACTGTAGCTTATCAGCTTGATGTCGTGTGTGCGGACCGAGCTGAATGAACCCACGCGTCGATGGGCGAGTATGACATCTTGATCTTCGCCTCACGGTGTCGCTTCCGCCTCAATTCTAACTCCTTCCACTTGCCGTCGGATATTATATGGAGTCGAGTATCGTGGTCAATGGCAGAAGGTGAGTGACGGCTTTGTTGTTACTACGCATCAGACCTCGGGAACTGGATCCAACCGGCTCGGGTCTCCGGTCTCAGTTGGGCAAACGGACCGGAGATGCGTTGAGATCTCCGCGTCAACGGAAGCAAATTCTTCTTCGTCGTTGGGCCCGGTCTCGGGTCCTCGTGCAAAAGTTGACGACCATTCCAGCCAAAGCAGCGTCCTCCACCTCTACATACAAAAGGCATAAACAGCTACCGCCGACCCCCATCGCCAGCTTCGGCTGAGCTCCCCTCTCATCCTCCCTAATACATCGTAGAAGCAGCCGGCAAGATGGATATCGCTCACTCGATCCACTCGGAGATTTCCGGCCTGTCCTTCTCGTTCCTCACCTCGGACGATATCAAGGCCATGTCGGTCAAGAAGGTCGACAATGCGATGCTGCTCGACAACCTTGGCCTGCCGACCAAGGGTGGTCTGTACGACCCCAAGCTTGGACCGATGACCTCGCGCGATGTGTAAGCTCGAGATGAGCGCATGCAGCCGTACTGATGATAGCTGCGAGACATGCCACCTTTCGTACTTTGCTTGTCCGGGACACTTTGGCCACATCGAGCTGCCCAGCACGGTGTACCACCCGATCTTCATGAACCAGGCGTACAAACTCCTCTACGCCACTTGTCTCTACTGCCACCACTTCAAGATGCCCGAATTGATGGTGAGCAATGTGAGCCCTCCGCGGATTCCGCTGACTCCAGCTCCATCAATTCATCGCTCGGATCAAGCTCCTCGATGCCGGTCTCATCGCCGAATCTCACAACGTTCAGCTTTTCATGCCCTCAGCCGCTCGTGAGGAAGAGGAGGATCCAGAGGAGGAAGGCACCAAGGCGAAGAAGCCAAGAGTGCAGGCGGTGGATGCGAAGACGGCTGCTGAGGCGATTGAGCGATTGAAGGCCTACGTCGCCCACGAGCTAAGCCGAGCAAGGAAGCGCGGAGGCAAGAAGGACGACTACAAGGACGGACTGGTGTACACCGAGCGGAGAGTCTTGTTGGACGATGTGCTGAAAGTTCAGCAGCGTCCGTGGCGGGTCAAGTGTTCTCGATGTGGCGCGTGAGTATCGCTGAAGCTATCCTGTATCCCACCTGACCGTAGACACAACCCAACGTACCGAAAAGAGAAGACGGTCAAAATCGTCGAGCTCGAGATTGACGCTAAACAACGGCTGGTCAACGAAACGCTCGGCGTGACGCGTCGATCCGTTGTCAGTGACGGCCGCTCGCTGAAGAAGAAGGCGAACGGACAGACCAACGGAGATCTCGATTCGTTGTCGAGCGGGTCAGAAGCAGGAGAGGACAACGAAATGGAGGTGGACGAGTCTGTGCACGAGTCAGAGGACGAAGAGGACGAGGACGTCGACATGGTTGCCCGAACGGCAAGCGGACAGATCAAAGGCGCGAAGGGCCGGAACGAAAGGGTCATGTCGCCCTCAGAGGTCCGAGCTCACATACGCATCCTGTTCCAGAAGGAGCGAGAGCTGTGTATGCTGCTGTACGGCCGACACGGCGCCTCGACGGCACTCAACGCATCGATGACGCCGTCTAAGCTCGCCGAGCTGTTCTTCATGGATGTAGTCCCTGTTACGCCCACCCGTTTCCGACCGCCCGCGAAGATGGGAGACGAGTTATTCGAGAATGCGCAAAACTCGCTTTTGTCAACTGTCATCGCCACCTCGAAGCGGATACAGGATCTGAACCAGCGTTTGATCGATGGCGAGCGGGCAGAGCGAGGCGAGTTGGTGCTAGACGCGGTGCAGAAGGGCGAGAACCAGCGAGCTTTCGGCCAACTGCTCGATGCGTTGATCAAGCTGCAAAATGATGTCAACTCATTCATCGACAGCAGCAAGAATCCAGCACCCATGCGCCAGGGCAAGCTGCCTCCGCCGGGTGTCAAGCAGCTGCTGGAGAAGAAGGAAGGCTTGTTCCGAAAGCATATGATGGTGTGTAAACGTTCGTGACTCAGCTAATCGGCAGGGAAAGCGAGTCAACTATGCCGCTCGGTCAGTTATCTCTCCGGACATCAACATTGAGACGAACGAGATCGGTATCCCGCCAGTCTTCGCCAAGAAGCTCACATATCCTGAGCCGGTTACACATCACAATGTTGCCGAGCTGCGACAGCTCGTCATCAACGGCCCGAAGGTCCACCCTGGAGCTTCGTTGGTGCAGAATGAGGACGGAACGCAGGTGTCTTTGGTGAGTGCACCGGTGATACGCTTCGAATCACGTTGACATGCAGGACAAGACGACATTAGAGCAGCGCACGGCCATCGCCAACCAGCTGCTGACGCCCCACGGCGAGATCAACACCCACTCTGACGGCATCGCCCCGAGGAACAAGAAGGTGTACCGACATATCCGTGATGGAGACATCGTCCTCCTCAACCGACAGCCCACCCTGCACAAGCCAAGTATGATGGCGCACAAGGTCAAGGTGTTGCTGGGCGAGAAGACGATCCGAATGCACTACGCCAACTGGTGAGCTCTGACCACTGTCCCACCAGGGTGCGGCTGACTGTAGTAACTCTTACAACGCCGACTTCGATGGAGACGAGATGAACATTCATTTCCCCCGTGTGTACACAGACTGCCCCTACGTCCATCCTCTGACGTGCAGAGAACGAAGTCGCCCGGGCTGAGGCCTTGATGCTCGCAAACACGGACAACCAATACCTCGTCCCGACGTCCGGTAAACCGCTCCGAGGTTTGATCCAGGATCACGTCGTCGCCGGAGTGTGGATGTGCAACAAATCGTCATTCTTCACGCGGGACCAATACTTCCAGCTCATCTACGGAGCCCTTAGGACAGAGGGCAACTATAGTGGCGGAGGCAGAATTCACACTCTCCCGCCGGCGATATTCAAGCCGCAGCCCATGTGGACCGGCAAGCAATTGGTGAGCGCACAGAAGACGGCAGTGCGAGCATTTCGCTCACCAGTAGTTCTCAACGATCCTGTACAACTTGACGCCATCAAACGCAAAGGGTCTCAACCTCACTTCGCGCAACAAGATTCAGCACAACCTGTGGGATCGAGACAGGAACACCGATCCGGCCATGTCGGAGGAGATGACCATCTTCCTTGACGGCCACCTTGTCACCGGTGTCCTCGACAAGTCGCAATACGGTGCGTCAGACTATGGTCTGATCCACTCCGTGCACGAGCTGTATGGCCCTATGATCGCCAACCGACTTCTCGGTGTGCTCTCGCGATTGTTGACAAAGTTTTTGCAGCACGACGCATTCTCGTGCCGAATGGACGACCTGATCCTCACCGCCGAAGGAGAGAAGCTGCGAAAGGATATCCTCGACGCGGCGAGCGGAGACGGTGCGAAGGCGGCGATCAAGTACGTCGGTCTGCCGGACGGATCCCAGATCGACGATCCAGAGACGGCCCGCAACTTGACGATTCGATTGGAAGAGACACTCCGAGACGACAGCTTGATGGCTGGACTCGACGGCGTTATGCAGGCTTCGTTCAACAAGACGACCTCGCAGATCAACAACGACGTCTTGCCGAAATACCTCGTTCGACCATTCCCGGACAACAACATGCAGATGATGACCATCTCCGGAGCGAAGGGGTCCAAGGTCAACGCCTCGCAAATCTCGACACTGCTCGGTCAACAAGCGCTCGAGGGTCGACGTGTGCCAACAATGGTGTCCGGAAAGACCTTGCCGTCGTTCAAAGCTTTCGATACGTCGGCGCGGGCAGGTGGATACGTTGCCAACCGTTTCTTGACTGGCATCCGCCCGCAAGAGTACTACTTCCATTGTATGGCTGGACGAGAGGGTCTGATTGACACGGCCGTCAAGACCTCTCGATCAGGATATCTCCAGCGATGTCTGATCAAGCATCTCGAGGGCGTCAAGGTTCACTACGACCACACTGTGAGAGACTCCGACCAGTCTGTGCTGCAATTCCTGTACGGTGAGGACTCGCTCGATGTCACACGCTCGAAGCATCTCGAGGCGTTCGACTTTGCCGCCAGGAATCACGACTCGCTCATCGAGCGGTACCAGCCCAAGCCGCTGCTCACGAGCGGCAAGGTCGTCCCGCACGAGGCGTCCGATTGGATGAAGCGCGCCCTGAAGAAGCCCGGCAAATACGACCCTGCGCTTTCCATTTTCTCGCCCAGTCGGTACTTTGGCAGCATGTCCGAGGCGTACGCGAAGAAGATCAACAACTACGTCGACGAGAACAAGCTTGGTTTCATTTCGCGCAAGGGCGAGATCAAGCCCAGCCCGTATGTCAAGGACCGGATCCACGACAAGGAGTTTGTCAGCCTGGCGAGGGCGCGGTACATGCGAGGACTGGTCGACCCGGGAGAGGCTGTCGGTCTGCTCGCGTCCCAGGGGTGAGTCATCACGTCTTTCCACGACACAGTCGCTGACGGCAGTGTTGGAGAGCCGTCCACGCAGATGACACTGAACACGTTCCATTTGGCCGGTCACGGAGCCGCCAACGTCACGCTTGGTATCCCTCGACTGCGAGAGATCGTCATGACGGCTGCTCAAAAGCCGCAAACGCCCACAATGAAGCTGCCACTGCGGGAAACCGTCACCGACGCCGACTGCGAATCGTTCATCAAGCAGGTCTCAAAGCTCACGCTGTCCGAGGTGATCGAGCGCGTTGTCGTCACTGAGCAGCTGTCCGCACGAACATCGACGGATGCCCGACTGCGAAAGTACACCGTCTTGCTCGAGTTTTACCCGCCCGAGGAGTACGAGGAGGAGTACGCCCTCACCCCGGACCAGCTGCACGAGGCGCTCGCGTTCAACCTGTCTTGGCGACTAAAGAAGGAGATTGTAACGGAGCTTCGAACGGCCAAGGCGACACTCAGCCAAGATATGTCAATCGGCGCGGGCCTCAAGGTCCGAGCGGACGAGCTGGAAGATGGCGAGGAGCCAGATGAGCGCTCCGCCCGTCGCGGTCGCGACGACGAGCTGGACGACGACGATGGCGATGCATATCAGGCTAAGCGCGCCAAGCAGGCCAAGCAGCACGAGTACGAGGAGGACGATGAGCCCGAGGCGGATGTGGCAGACATGGAGGACTATGTCGAGAAGCAGCTGCAGGAGGATGAAGAGGAGGAAGAGGAGGGCATGGACATCGATGCCAAGGAGAAGGCTGGAAAGGACCAGCAAGCGGACTTGCTTGCGGACACGTTCAAGACTGCCAGCAAGTACGCCACGAGCTTCAGCTTCGACCTGCACGGTGGCCGATCGGCCCAATTCGATCTCGAGGTGAGTGCTTGCTGCAGATTCGAGCTTGAGCTGATGACAGTTCCCCGCGGACGCACCGAAGATGTTGCTTGTGGACATTGTCGAGCGGACATGCCGCGCTTCGGTGATTCACGAGGTGCCGAACATCGGCCGATGCATGAAGATTTTCAGCGACAAGGGTATCTTCGAGGTGAGACAATGCCCACTTGCGTTGAACGAATAGCGCTGATCGCAGCGAAAACTCATCACCGAGGGATCGAACCTCACCGGCATGCACGCTCTCGCGGACGAGCTGGTGGATCTCGACGCGATCGAGTCAAACGACGTCTACGCTATCCTCACGACGTACGGAGTCGAAGCGGCCCGAGCATCGATCATCAAGGAGATCTCTGGTGTCTTCGGCGCTTATGCCATCGCCGTTGACTACAGGCATTTGACAGTCATTGCCGACTACATGGTGGGTGTATGCGAGGGGTTCTTTGGGCTTCGCTGATGACAGACACACGCGGGAGGATACAGGCCGTTTAACCGAACGGGTATCTCCAACAAGTCGTCCCCGCTGCTCAAAGCCTCGTTCGAGACGACCGTTCAGTTCCTGTCTGAGGCAGTGCTGCACGGCGACTTTGACGACCTTTCGAGTCCGGCTGCGAAGATCGTCATGGGCAAGCCGAGCACGAGCGGTACGGGTTCGTTCGACATTCGGGCGCCGAGGACGATAACCCCGCCCACGATGGTGTCTTCGCCATTGTCACAGGTTGCGGTCGCTTGAGGGTGTGGAATGGTCTCGGATGAAGGGCCCCAGAGGGCAAGTCAGCAGGTGGGCGCGGACTAGTTGTGTATCTCGCTTTGTTCCGGAACGCAAATTGCATGAATCGTATCAGTGTGACAGTTGCTGCAGGGTATACATCGCTTCCAGTCATCGCAAATAGTGGGAAAAAATGACTTATTTGTGAGTGACGGCCCAAGTAGCTTGTCAAGATGTGCGAATACGCTGCTCGTGGTGAAGAGGTTGGTCAACCAAGATGGTGAATTGAGGCTTATGCTATCAGCGCGTCTCGCTCGCTTGACCCGCTTAGCTAGTTGCGCCATCTCTCGCACAGCACTGCTGCGATAGTCTTCATCGAGGACTGGCCCGCCTCTCCCCGAGGCAAGGGCCTGTAGCGAGCTGGAGCATTGTCAAGATGGATTCAAGAGCATCGTCTCGTCTCTCTTTGGTAATGGCGCACACAGTAAGAGGTCTCGTCGAGAAGGTAGGGAAAGCCGCGCTGGCGGCGGGGCGGGTTGCCAGGAGGTAACAAGACTGGGCAAAGACCCTTCGTACCACGTGTGGCATTGATTCATGTGTAGCCTCACTTCACACATCACAAACGAACAGAAAGCAAGACTGAATGCCAATATTGAAATGTATACACATGTCCTCGCCTTCAGTCGCAGATCTCGTCCACGTCTGCAAATCGCACAGAAACGGAACGTGGCCCCGTTGTAACAACAGTACTCGACGTCAAGTCTCGTCGCTTGCGGTCCCTTGCAGCTGCAGCGGCTCGGGCCGAATCTTGCAGTTCGAGCTGATACTGGGTATACAGAGCTTCGAATCCCGCGAGCAACTCACCGTTCGCACTCCACATATCCTTGCGAGGATAGTGACTCCTTTTGTCCCCCTTACCGTCTGCAAATCTATGCAACATACTCCCAACCCGGCTTGTGTGCAATGTGTGAGACCACACACGGTAAAACTTGACTTGATTGCCGGCCGTTGAGGCCAGGGCATACGCAAGGACCATTGCGCCGGCCTCGGACAGAATTTGAGTGATCTGAGACTTGTCCCCGTAGTCTGTCCGCAGCGCACGGTACAGGGTCCCGTATTCGCAAGCTCGCGCAGCTTTGCAGTTTTCAGAGTTACAAGTTGCGCACTCCTCCAGCCACGGTTGTGCAGCTGGATTGTCTTCTTCGATCCTTCCCAAGTCTGAGGGACAAGTGACAGCGTCGGCGAGCTTTCTGTAACGCTCGTACGCCAGACTCTTGTTGTCCTCGTTGGACTCGTCCAGATGGATACTGTGCACGATTGCTCGTGCTATAAGCTCCGCCTGCTGCATAACGTTCTCGCGTTTGTCATCGGACTCTGCCGTCATGTTGAATGTCGGTAAGAGTATAGGTCAGAGAAAGCCCACGGCCGCAGGTAGCGAGGTACAGTGCGAGCACTTTATATGGGGCTTTCCGCTAAAGGGTTCTGCGCCTGAGTCAGCTCAAGCGCTGAAAGGTAGCAACCTTTCTTCTTTGAGCACAGCTCCAACATGTAAGACATCACTACGATTGGCCCACGTGATTCATTGACGTGCGTGATCGTGGGGCCAGGTCTTCATGCTTCGCGCTTGCCCATCTGTAGTTGAAATGAGACTGCCCGGATAGATTTCGTCGCGTCTGTGTGGGTTCTGTTCTCACCTTCGAGCTCTTGCCTCCAGTT
Organism: Papiliotrema flavescens NRRL Y-50378; assembly: GCA_000442785.1. Taxonomy (NCBI): domain Eukaryota; kingdom Fungi; phylum Basidiomycota; class Tremellomycetes; order Tremellales; family Rhynchogastremaceae; genus Papiliotrema; species Papiliotrema flavescens. The sequence continues at coordinate 10,365 of CAUG01000134.1, forward strand.
GAGGATGGAGGCAAGATGCTGCTGCTCGAGTACCTCCAGGGACATATCCCTCACTCACCCGCCTGCGCATTCTACCAAATGCGGGTCCTTCCTAATTTCGGCACCGTGCATAAATCGTCAGGGTATACATGCTCACAGCGATACTCAACTTCCTCGACGTCCCACCGGAAAACCGATCAGCTCAAGCAAGTCACAGAATGACCCTCATGGGACGGTGAAGGACCTCGCGTTCTCTTGTGCCCAAGCGGCACGCGAAATGAGACCAGTCATGACACTATCGAGAGTCGTCTGTTCCGGGTTGTCGTACGCGGCATTGATTTTCGGACCTTCAGGAGTGGCAACAAGGCGCAAAGAGAAGATATCTCTGAAGTCTTTAAGGTGTCGAGCTCTCGTAGTTGCGAGGATATCCCCGGTGAAGCGCTGATCGATCAGAGTGAACGTTCTAGACAGCTCTTCCCCTTTCAACGTCGCGCTTGGCTGCAGGCTTTCCGACATATCTAATGCAATGCAGGACAAGGCGCCGGGATCTTTCATGGCTAATGCCAACACCTGGAGCTTCCTCTCGTCGGTGAGATTCATTTCCAGACCCCAGCAAAGTAGAACTTGTCCCGCTTGACAGAGCGTCTGGCTCTCGAATGATGAACCTACGGCGCTGTTGTAAAACCTGTACAGAGCAGAAGGGCCAGCCTTACACGCGTTGACACAATCACGCTCCGGGCATGTGTAAGACTCTTCAATGACTCCGGACGCGGCATCCACATCGGCAACTCCCCAGTGTCGCAACTTCATGCATGCTACGCTCAGAAGCTGCAATCGCTCTTTGACAGTTTCAGTGATCCCACCGGTCTTGATGAGGTGATTAGTGTGTGCGAGCGACCGACTGAGGATCATGACTCTCGAAACGGCTTCTTTGCGGCTGGGAGTTAAGATATTCAGGACTTGCCTGGGACCAGCGTTCGCCACGGTCCCAGTCGTACCAGATGAGGACATCGTTGTTCAGATGGCTCGTGAAATCCAAAAACTGAGGTTATACGCTGGGGCTCTATACGTCCATTTGCGCATGCCTGACGCTATAGCCATCCTTTGTGCTTTAGCTCCAGGGGTGAAAAAAGGAGGCAGGCACAAGGTGCAGCGTACGACACAGGGGTTGGCTACGTGGCTCAGCGGCGCTTGGGTCCATCAACATCCTGCTGGTCTTGGGAGCGAAGTGTTGGCCACTCTATCGGCAGTATCTGCAAACCAAGCGCTCGGTCATTCGCAAATGCCCACTTAGGCCAAGTGTTTGAACGGTGCAGGCCCACTCTGCTACCCTGAAATCGATAGTCCGGCCTGGTACTCTCGACAGTCTTCACCTCCTTTGCATCGCACACGCACGCGTGTACAAAGCGTCATAGGCACTCCCTTTTCTCTTGGCCCACCATGATCTTTTCAGTGCGTCATTTTTGGGCTTGGTGACCATGCTTCGATGTCATGACACCATCCTTCGATTGCGCAAGGTGTAAGCCAAAAGGATTACAAAGAAAGGGTCCCAAGGGGCGAGTGAGTAAGTGCGTGCGCAAGACCACTTGCGTGTCTCGCTGTGTTTCGGAGCGCTGTTTCGCAAGTCGTATAACGTTGGTGTCACTGGAGTGACACAGCCCGTGAAAAAGCTGGCTGCACCGGTGTTACCGGAAGAGGCAATAAGGCGAACA
>CAUG01000136.1:0-20401 GCA_000442785.1 Papiliotrema flavescens NRRL Y-50378
TCGAACACGACCGCAACCGCAACCGCCGCCGCCACATCCACCGCCGCCGCCGCCAAGCGCCCCTTCTCCACCTCCCCGCCCTCCCGCCAGCTCCACGCCCCCTCGCCCGCCCTGCCGCGCCTACAGGGCCCCTTCGAGATTGTCGGCGCGACGCTCCGGACACACGGCCTCCGGGGCCTCTGGCTCGGCCAGCTCGGCACGCTGTTCCGGGAGACAGGCGGTGGATCGGCCTGGTTCCTCGCATACGAAATGGCATCACGGTACTTCCTCACCCGGCTCCAGGCGCAGCGCAACGACGCGACCCTGACCAAGTCGGACCTCGCGACGTGGCAGCTTATGCTCTCGGGCGCGGCGGCGGGAATCAGCTACAACGTCATCCTCTTCCCGGCGGACAGCATCAAGTCGGCGATACAGACGCAGGCGGAGCTGGACCCCACGGCGAAGCGGCTGAGCTTCGTGGGCATGGGCAAGAAGATTTGGAGGACGAGGGGCCTGAAGGGCATGTATGCGGGCTGCGGGCTGACGTGCCTCCGCAGTGGGCCCAGCTCGGCAATGATCTTTGCGCTGTATGAGACGCTGCAGGGTAGATTTGGGTACCTCTTCGACTAGCGGCGCGGGGACGGCGCGTCTGGCCTGTAGGCTAGATCGGGGGAAAGGGCGGAGGCAATAGATGGTTGTCAAGATGGTCAGGTTGTATACCCTGCATGCTAGTGTACCATTCCCGAGATTCGATACAAATGCGACTGATACAACAAATGAGAAGCGTGTATTAGCTACAAGTGCGGCGCGCCTTCCGCGCGCGCTCAGCCCGCCCGCCATCGAACCGCCCACCGCGCTGCGAGTCTGCGACAACACGTCAGACACGCCCGCCCGCACAGCCTGATCGCCTTGCCCGGTGAGCCGTCCGGTAAGAGAACAGCGTCCTCGCCTTCCTCGGCTCGCACCAGCATGGATACCTCCACCTCGGTGTCCGCGTACGCCACCATGCCTGGCCAAGCGATGGCGTTGCACAGCTCACACGAGTAGCCCTGGAGCACCTTGTCTGCCAGGTGCGGCGGCAGGTGCGCCGCGAGCGCGAGCTTTGAGCCCTGCTGCTCGTCTGCAGGGTCGTCGACGGTATGCCGCAGGATTGTATTCAAGGCGATGTCTGCGAGTGAAGATGGTCCACGAGCTGAGTGGAGCAGTGTCACGCTTGGTAAGGAGAGGCCTTGAGCGCGACCGCTGTCGAAGATGGCTAGATGTGTGCCGGTCGTGATGACCCTGTTGAGGTGATTGAGGCCGGTGAACGATAACGGCAAGCCTGTGAGGCGATCGTTGTGCGATATGTCGAGTTCTGTCATTTTGGACCACCACGAGGCGGACCACGCCGGAAAGCCTGGGTGTCAGTTGACTTTCGCATTGAGACCGGGAGTCATCACGCACGGGACAGCTTGTTGCGAGCAAGAGACAGCCGCGAGACCCCAGAAGTACCGACGCCAAAGGCCTGCAATAGCCCCGCGATATCGACCCGATCCAACGCCGACATCGCATCGTCGAGGGGCAGCCGCGAAAAGTCGAGCGTGCTGGCACCCTCTCGCAGTGGCGATGCGAAAGCGTGGCTCGCTACACGGCACAGAAGCACAGCCGGTATTGATTCAAGAATCATCGACAACTCGGCCTGAGATCAGCTCATGACTTGGCGGAGGAAAGCTACGGATGCGCATACATTGTTGCTAAACGGACCATCACTGGGGTAATTCGGTTCTTGGCGCAGCTTGTCCCATTGCCGCAGGAAGGGTCGGACCGACTTTGCCTCGTTCTGCGAGAGCCGTTGGCGGACGTACGCCTTGTCCTGCGCTAGACTTGTCAATCTAACAGTGATCAAGTGCTCCAGCACAGCTGCTCTTCAGCTTTATTAATTATTGCCGCTGTCGAGAAGAGGAGAAGCCCACTCAAGCCAGCCATGATCTCCCGCACGTCCTGCACCCGCTTGTCCCTCAGCGCCAAGGACAACTCGCCCAGCGACCGTTCCAGGCTGCTCCACGGCTCATGTACACACGCGTTCATCCTGCGCCATCTCACGTTGCGTTGTTCTCGGGTCGTCGGCGTTCGGACAGACTTGGGTGGGCTGGCGCAGGTCGACGCGATAATGCTGAAGACGGCCAGCAAGGCGTCCAGGGTACCGCGCCTGGCCCTTGCCACTCGACGAGGCTCGTCGGCTTGTATAGTCCGCCCGGCGCCGAAGAAGTGGAGGTTCGCATCTTCGTCGCTGCTTGACAGCGACTCATCGGACTCGGACTCGGACGAGCTCGAGCTCGAAGACCCGGACCGAGCTTTACGAGTGGCTAGGCGCCATGTTGGGTCGGGCATGTCACGGGGTCGGCGAGAAGATACTGCAGCCCATGGCGAGCTCAATCCTTGAGGTTAGACAAAGCTGACCGAGCTGGAGATCGAGTCGGAAGGTCATGAGGCTGCAGACAAGTACAACGGGTCGAGGCCGATGGACGACGAGCCGGAAGGACCGGCGGCGATCGCCGCTCTCCGCTCACACCGGGCATACCCGATAGCCGATGCGGCCATGAAACCGGGTCCTTTGTTCTGCAATGTCGAGCTATTCACCCTCACCCAGGCGCAACCTCGATGAGCGATAGCCTGGTCCGCATAGAAGCCCGTCTGCCACCATTGAAGCAGTCTTCTCTACAGTGAGCTCCACCACACCACGCTTGTCCGCCGAGGGTGGGACGCTAAGCCTAGATGCATCCACAGCCTGGCGAAATACCGCCCCAAGCCGTTCCCCCGGAGTATACCTCTTCGGCGACAAGCGGCCGTCGCGATCGTGTACGTGGGGCTCGCACCAGGTTTACACATCTTTGGAGCTCACTGTAGGCTATTCGTTGGGCGGCTGGGCGACCTCTACGTGCTCCTGTCGACGTATGAGCTCTTCTATCGTGGCACCAGGGTCCGCTGACCCCAGTCGGGCGGGTGATATGCGGACCTTTGCAAAAGATACAGCTCTGCCGGGTGGGAAGTATGAGGAGGGCGATGACGGCCCAGAGGGCACTGCTGTGGGTCGCTGATTGCGCGCCAGGTGGTCTGGGGCTGATGATAGCGCCGCGAAGCGTACGAAGAGGTACGCTTGTCGGCATTCGCGCTCTTTCGAGACTCGAGACTGATCGTGCAGATTGGTCTGCCGCCCGATCCTGAAAAGGTCATATACCTGACTAGCCTCGACATATTTCTCACGGGCAATGGGCTCATCGTGACCCCGTGAGTCTCGCTCCTGTTCTTATCACGGCGGTAGTCCAGCCTCGGCGCTCACACCAGCGTCGTCCTGCTCGTCACGGACAACACCCTCTCGCCGATCCTCAACCCGTCCGAAGTCACCCAGCTCTTCTCCATGCCGCTCGCGGCGTTCCTCCACTCGCATCCATCGCGCATACCAGGATGGCACTATGGGCTCTCTTCACGCACCTCGCCGTTCATCCCGCCCTCGCAAGCTGCCGCACACTCTCCGCCTGTCGAAATCCCCGCGCCGCCCATGGTGGAGTATGCAGACGGCGAGGGCAAGCGCGGAGGAAAGGATGGACGGTACTACCAGTACCGCGATGTCCCGTGGGGGGCCGGCGTGGTGAGGATGCACCAGTTCTTGACGGGCAAGGAGGACACGGGGGTGAAACCGGTCTATGGCTTGACATCGTGAGCTGCGCATGTCGCCGAGGGCTGGTGCGACCTGCTGGCGAGAGCTGACGCGAACAGGGCGATACTCGTTCATGCGGCATGTATAGGCTACGAGACGGAACCCGCATTTGAGCGGTTCGCACCTGGTCAGCCGGCCATGTGGGCACGCATCGAGTGGGAGGTGAAGCGCGGAGAGGGGCCGTTGAGGAGAGCGATAGAGGCGGAGGGGACGATGAGCGAGTGGGACGAGTCGTTGGACACGCCAGCGAGGGCCAGAGCCAAGCTGTGATGTTGACGACGACGACTTAGAGTCCTCATGCATGCCATGCGACATAGGCCTACTTGACTGGCTTCCATCAGCACGGAGTCCGCAATGATGGCGAGCATTCCGGATCATCATTGACATGTGATTCTTGCGGGCTGAGGCGTGAAGAACGCACGTGGTGAGCCTGTTAAGGTGAGGGCTTGGAACGACGGTGCAACTCGAGTGAGCCCGGTACGAGACTGCGCCATCGCTTCATCTCCCCTGGAACGATCGAATACAGCATGCCGGGAGTCCATGAGCTCCATGAATTCTCATTTCGCGACAGTCCCTCGTCTATGCAAACACAGCTATTCACCAGAACCACCACCCGCCCCTCTTCCCCTCCTCCCCAACCTTGGCCTTCATCTCCTCCCACTCCTTCTCCAGCGCCCTGAGCCCCCACAGGATCTCGTTCTGGTGCGTATCCTCCGACAGGTAAAACTGAATCTTCTTGTTCGCCCACTGTATCTGCGCATCATCGTCCACCTCCTCCACCGTCCTCCGCAAGTCCTTCTGCACCTGCTCCGACTCATTCTCGAGCCGGCTCAGATGTTGCCGTCTGGTCCGAATCGCGTCAATGAGGTCCTGCGACGCGCGGAAGACGGACTCTTCGAGGAGCTTTGTTTGCGCTGCTCGCTGCGCAAGCTGGGCCTCCCGGGAGCGGAGCTCGAGGAGGGTAGAGCATAGTTCGACGTCTGTCGCGAGGTGTTCCCTGCCAGTCAGATACACCTCCGCATGAGGCGAGCTCTTGTTCACTCACGCCGTGGCTACACGCATGGAGCGGTATGCGACGCGGTCCTGCAACGAGTGCCTGGTGGTCAGCTAGCTCGTTTGGTGGAAAAGCAGCAGCAAATCACCTTCGCACGATCGGCCGATGGTCTTCCGCCCGACCTTTGCCCGTGCCATGCGGATTGACGACTTCCCACTCCATCCCACCCTCCTCCAGCACAACATCCGCTCCATCGCTGCTCGTGCGCAACATTGCCGTAGCCCTGCCTCGACTGCGCCACGCCACCGCCCGGTCACCCAGCCCAAGTCTGCCATGATGTTCCTCGGATCGATCATCGAACGGGCTGACAGGCCGATACGACCTCCCAGAATGCCCGTCGGACCCGTCGTTGGACAGGCTAGTGATAATTGACGGTCGGCCGCGGGACGTGGCGCTTAGGTACGACTGACGGGATGTAGACGTCCCGAACGGCCTTTCGACGTTTAGCCGTGATGTGGCTGAGCTATGCGGTGCTAGGATTAGGTTCTGCCTTCGATAGCTACGAGGCGGCAACTCACGAGTCGCTCTGATGCCAAGCTGCTCCTCAACTTCCTCGACGTCACTTGCATCAGCGCGACTGGACACGTGCAACAAGGGACACTCACGGCTCAATCACAGTCGGCACCGTGCTCTGCTTGCGCCGCGTCAAGACATTCTTTAGGCTGCTCGGGCCCGGTCCACCCGTTTCGGAATCCGAAGTCTCGTACGCGGTCCCCCGTCGACTATAGTGAGCACCTTGAATTATTTCAGGACGCTGCACGCACCTGACAAGCCCGAGACCTCCTCGGATAGCGTTACCCGTCACCGCGGTCATCTTTCCAAAAGCGCCCTTCGGCCCGTGCTCTCCGTCCCCGGCCTCATCGACAGTCTCTGTGCGCCTTCGGAGGACTCCGCCGTTCATTCGCCGGTGACTTCTGCGGTGATTCAGGTCTGTCTGGCCGGACCACAGCGACGCAATGCGCCGCGCACCCATCACGTCCCAGTCCTTCTCCCGGCTTTTGAGGATCCCCTTGGTGTACGCCTCGAGGTCGGAAGTCATTATGTCTGGCGGAGCGTACGTGCCGACTTCGCCCGTGGGGACGACGAGACCCAGACCAGAGTCAGACGATCCATCTTCGAGGCGCGCGCGGAGATGGTGTTCTCGCTTCCGCAGAGGCGTGTCTTCTTGACTCCCTCCTTTGAGGTTCGCGTGGATCGAGGACGTGGCTGATGCGACGCCGGATAAGAGGAAGCGATGAACCTTGAGGGCGTCGGGAGATCGGGTGCGTTCATTCAGGTAGTGCGCGTTGAGGTGCCGGATGGATCCGACAGTGAGAAAGTCTGCGCGGTCGGAGGGTCGGTCTTGTCGTATCGATGCCTACCGTCAGCTTTCCCCGCCGATCAATATGCCTACAGACTTGCCTGGTAGCCATGCCACGCGTGCAGGAAGCGGCGAGGACTGGAGAACGGGTCTTTCGGCACCTGCCATGAGCTCAAACACGACCTGTAATGGAGCAGCCGACCTTTTCGATTGCAAGCGCATCGAGCTGATACCGCGTGCTCGTCACCGAGCTGAGCAACGCAGCCAAAGTTTTCGGGTCGATACAGCCCCCACTCGTCTCCTTCTATCTGTGAGCCCCTCTGCGCCGTGCCTGGCAACTGCGACCCACCTCCATACGCATGCTCTCTTCATGCTCCATGCCCATGGCTTTCCTCCACGCGAACACGCCTTTCTTCGTCTCATCGCAGAACAGACCATCGACCTCCAGCTCCTCGCTGACCATGCCCCACATAGCCAGGCAGGCCTGTACCAGCCTCACGAGCTCGAGGAGCATGTACGTGAATGGGTCTGAGTGAAGTGCCGAGGGCGAAGCCGGGTGCCCTGGGGACGCGCTATCAGGCCTGGAGGGGGAAGCGGCGGGCGAGGTCGTGCGCGATAAGGGCGTCGAGGGCGGGGCTGGGATACTGTACAGCTCGAAGAACTTGCGTCGCACCGCGGGACTGAGATCAGCAATCGCCGGGGAGGCAGGTTGTACTCACATGGGACTTTCCATGCCCATCGCTGCGCGCCCGCCGCACCCCAGACGCCGCAGACCAGTGTTGACGATGAGGAACGGCTTCTGCTCGCGCAGATCTCCTCCAGGGATGGGGAACCTGGCGTCAACATAGATCTCAGTAAGGGCTGAGCGGGCCGCTCACACGTCCTGCCCAAAGGCCGAAGGGGTCGTCACGAGCAGTATCCCATGTTCTGTCTTGCGCTGCTGCGCGTGCGTCTCGTCGATCAGAAAGCGGACCGCCTGGTTCAGCTCGGCCTGGGCCGCTGCGTCCGATAGCTCCGGGTCGGGAACGAGCAGGTATGTCGATACCTGGCGTCAGCTTGTATTGCGATGTTGGATAGGGATACTCGCATGCTCAGTCGGCTTGCCCGTTTGCGTAACAATCGACTGGCTCCAGTGCGTGCGCGAGAGGTACCTGTTATGAGCTTGACCTAACCATCGTCTGTCCGCAGCCGAACAGGAGGGATATAAGCGCCAACGCACCACGTCCTGAGCGCGTACAGCGCATACCCCTGCAACACCACCTCCCTCCCGACTTTGAATCTGCCCAAGCGCGGCAGCCACTTCTCCTCCAATTCCTCTTGCGACCGGTCCGTGGGCACGAGCAGTCCCAGGCGTCTGGTCGTCGTGCGCTCGCCATGTGTCCCGCTCGGATAGGCAGCGCCTGTCTTGGGCGATGTGGGCGATGGGATTTGTGCGGAGTGTCGACTGGCGGGTGAGTTGAGCGAGACCATCGCCGGGGACTGGGCCGATGTCACCGACAAGGGCGACATGATCGCCGGCATGACGCGCTCTATGCGCTAGATCTGATTCTCCGCGGCTCCACAGTTATCGTCATATAACGCATCTAGAGTCTGGGATGGAGCATGGTAAGGGTGATTGATAGCAGTGCTCGGCTGAGGATGAAGAGTAACTGAAGACCAAGGCGATGTCGACTGCCGAGCCAACCGAAGTCGACCGGCAATTGATGCAGCCTCTCTCCGTAACGTCTCAGCGGGGAACGACAGTACACATGCATCGTAGGGCATCGTACGCAGACGACTTTGACAAATATACACGGCATCCAGCATACAAGAGCAGAGTTACATGAGCTGTATGTGTGAGATGATCCTAGATGACTGTGTCTGTAATCTATATGCTGTAAAATGCCTCGTCGGTCCACATCTGTCCAGTCCTCATCCAGGTACCCGATTTCGCAACGAAGGCTTTCTTTCTCTCTTACTGAAGCTATCTTCGCCGGCGAATGTCCGTCGTTACCTCCCCTGGCTTCGCGCTCTATCGAGAGCTCCCGAGCGCGCCGTGCGCCCATATCCTGGCTTCGAAGACTCCCTTCCATCCGGGTTCCAATCGCCTCGTGACCTAGGCCAGTTTCGCCGCGACCAGCTCGTAGATCAAGAACATACACGCCGCATTTGGCACCACCCGCAGCATGTGCGCCGTCAGGCCACCGTACAGGCTCGCGACACCCTCTTCCCGCACGACGAGCTTGAGCGTCTGCATCAAGCCTGTGTACTTGATGATACCGCCCACGGCCGGTTGTCGCAGTCGCGTCCGGATGACTTCGTGCGGGTAAGTGATGAGCGACGCGACGGCCTTGGCTCCCCCCGACGCGCCGACGATTGAGCCCGTGTATGCTAATATGCTCTTTTTCTCGCTGTCCGCGCCGCTAACCTTCGTGAGCCGTTTCAGTCGCTGCGAGTCAGCTGGGGAATCGGGCAGCTACCACGTTCAGCTCACCTCGTACAGGACCCATTGAATGACCCCTTCCGAGACACCGAGGTACGATGCCGACAGGCCACGGTATAGTCCTGGCAGACCGTCTTTCCGCAGAATGTCAAGTGTCATCGCCACGGCCGGTCCGAATGGTGAGCCTTTCGGTGCGGCAGCAGCAGCCGCAGCCGCGGTCGACACTGAGGCGGATTGCGACAGGGAAGCAGCGGAGGCTGCGATGGGTTTAGGCAGGGGTGATGCGGAGGCTGCGGCGAGTTTGGGAGTGTCTCGTTTCCGGGCCGAGAGCTGTAGCCGGGTTTTGACGACTTCGCGTCAGCCATTGTCCCAGCTCGATTCCAGAAGACTTACCCCAGATAGGGTTTGTACCCGTAGCGGTTGCGATACCAGCAATGACGGCGGCTCCGAGGTGGATCAGTGGACTGTCCTCTGCCGTTTGTCCCGAGAGTTCCGTAGGCGCATTTGGGAATTTGCTAGCGAGGTAGGCTTTCGAAGTCGGGTAGCAGTAGAAGTTGATCGCCCTACAGGTAAGTTTCGTGTCCACGAAGAAATGTAGGAGGCATACCGCGCTGGGATGATTCCGACCAGAGAAGGTCCTAGACCTTTGTATAATGCCTTCCAGCCTTCTTCGACGCCTATACGCCTACAGCGTGAGCCACATACTCCTTTTGAGCTGTCCAGCTCACCGTATCAGATAGACAGTGTCGACAAAGTGCCATAATCCTCCGCGAGACTTATCGGCAAGTTTGGCCGCGGCCTCGGCTGTTGCGGATGGCAGGGCCGTATGCCGGAAAAGGTCAGATTGCAGTCGTGTCTGGCGTGAGCTTCCGGACCGAGGTCAGGTGTGAGCAGCCCACCTTGACGACGTCGAAAGGTGATGTCACTATGGCCCCGGTCATTCCTCCCAGACTGGGCGTGAGCTCGGACAGCGCAATCGGTTATCGAGCTGACCTGCCAGCAGCAGAGTGCTTCCATCCCTGCAGTTTCTTCGGGGGTTCGGGAGGTGAGTCGGTCGATGGTGGTGTGGACGACGATGCCGCGGCGGAGGGGAGCAAGGTGGATGGGCCGGGTATGGACGAGGCGGTGACAGCAGTCATGGTGCCGGGCTATTCGGATCGGAGTGTGCGAACCAAGAGATCAGTCTATACAATCGCCTGATGCCTCTGGGGGTATGTTCAGCTCTGTCTCGAACGGCTGGTTGTATGAACTGGGATGCAAGTGTCTATATCGTCATGTGAAGTCTAGTGAGCGTCGATCGGTGGTGGAGATGTATGAGTGCTAGCTGGACTTTTGCCCAACTTTTGATCCGAGGCGAGGCCACCCGTAGCCGGCCGGCTTAAACGTCACAACAATGGCTCAGATTTGCCACCGCCGTGCCATGACGTGTCCCAAGCTACCGTGGTATCACTACAGTCAACTCAGCCTCCACACCGAATGTCGAGATTTCAGTCGGCACTCTCATAGCTCATATTCATCCCATCCTACATGGTGACGCGGTGAAAGCAGCCCATGTTCGTCCTCATAGGTGTCAGGGTGAGCCATATCCCCCACTTACCGAGCAAAGTTGACTCTAGGACACCGTGCCCGTCGAGCCCAACGCGTTCGACATCACCCCGCACGTCGCCATCACCGACGCCCTTAACAGGAAATACGCCAACAAGCTCATTGCGAACAAGGGGCTCGCCTTGAGCGTATACGATATCACCACGGCGGAGGATGGAAAAGTGACGTGGGGTAACGGGCTCATGTACTACAAGGGTGAGTGCATATATCCGTGTATACCGGGAGACTGCTCACCCCAGTCGAGTTCCGGTTGATGCTGTTCGCGCCCTTCGTGGGAGAGGTGATCGTCGGGCGGGTCAAGTCGTGCACGCCGCAGTATATCCGAAGTGAGTACCGGAAGATCTCAATCAGACTTGCAGAGCTTCAGAGCTGATGCCAGTCTCGCTAGGCTTCTTCGAGGACATATACATAACGCGCGCGCATCTCCCGCCAAATTCGGTGTAGTGCGTCTTACCTGCAAATGCGTGGATGTTTTGCTGATACCAGCGATCCTGCAGAGAAGCGGTTCTTCTGGTACTCAGCCGACGAGGACCAGATCATGTCCGAAGCGGAGCTGTTCAACACGGTCAAAGCGAGTGAGTGCTAATCGGAAGGGTCGCACCCTCGACTTGCCCTCCCGCGGCATCCTCTCCGTGCACTGCTTTACCGCTCTCCGACACCCTCTGTCCCGTAGTCAGACCCGCTGACGCCAGACCGGCTATACATAGACGACAACGAGCCCATCCGAATACGGATAGACTACATAGAATGGCAACCCGTCCGGCCCACGCCAAATATACCCACCACGCGGCGCTTCGACGCCAACGCCGCCAACGGCGAGGAGCCAGAGCCGGCCAAGTCGAAGGAAGACGAGGAGCGCGAACGGTTCGAGAAAGTCGGGTACAAGATCTTCGCGAACATAGGCGAGGCGGGGCTGGGCGTGACGAGCTGGTGGTTGGACCCCGGAGAGGAGGACGAGGAGGGCATGGAGTACGAGCAGTAGTGCATGCGGCGATACATCTGGCTGGTCATTGCAGCTCTGGGCTAGAGCATTTCCGGGGAAGGCAAGATTTACCAGATGGGGAAGGATGGAGATACGGCGCAGACCGGACCGTTTTGGGATCTACACGATATGACGAACAGCTTTATGCGTATGACCTTGCACTTGCATTGCACTAGACCATGCATATGCACATGTATGACTCCGTAGTGCAGAAGCTTCGTTCATTGACTTATGTTCACGCGATTCGAGGGCTCACAGGCTGCGCCTAGGTCACGTATCTCATGCCTGATCTTGCTTGTATACAGTATGCTCCGGTACCCTAGACTACTATACAAGCTCGTTCCGTGTCACCCTGTCGATCAACCGCGCCTCAAACACCCCACCCCCGACTCCCGACCCCCCGGGGGGGTTCTCCACCCTGCTCGCGCCTGCTGGTGACCCATCCCATCCCCAAGTCCGTCCAGCCCTACCGCTTCTTGCCCGGCATCTTCCCGCCCGTCCGCCCCACGCTCTTCCCGCCGGTAGCTCGCCTTCCGCCAACCGTCTTTCCTACCGTCTTGCCCCCAGTAGTCCTCCTGGGCTGCTGTCCTGCCGTCGCGGCTGTCTTGCCCGGCACCCCCTTGCCCGACACTCTAGGCCGTTTGCCCGGCGGCCGGTCGAGCACCTCGAGATCATCGCTGTCGGAACTATCACTATCCGAGCTCTCGTCCAGTTCGAACGGGTCCTTGCTTGTGCCCTTTTGCGCCGCCGCCGCTGCCGCTGATGCTGCATGCTGCGCCAGCGTCGACTGAACCGTCTGTGTCGACGTGGTCGATCGGACGGACGCTCGCCTAGGCCGGGCGCTGGTCGCGGCCGATGCGGTGGACATGGCGGGCGAAGAGGCGGAAACGAGCTTCGTAGGCGTACCAGCGCTGACTGGCACGTCTTTCTTGGGCGATTCGTCTTCGTTGATATGCTGGCCGCCGGGGCAGACGTACAGGCCTGTGACAAGTTGTCGGACAGACAAAGGTTCACCTGCGAGTCCGTCCCCGAGATTCCGCTCAGATGCGTAGTCGGTCCAGGTCGGTCCCTCTTCATCGTCCACGTCGACGGTACCGACATCCTTCTCGTCGTCCGCCTCACCGTCTTCGCCTTCTTGAGATCTCGCTGCGGTGGAATCGATTCGACCGCGTCCTGCGGCTGTCTCACCCGGCACCTCATCGCGCTTCATCATCGCTCCAAACAGCGCAATGGGCACACTGGCTGTATCCTTGATAGCCCGATGACCGAGGAACAGCTCCCCATGCGGTGTTTTCTTCCTGCCTGGCACGCGCAGCCCATCCAGCGCCTCGAGCATCTCCCACGGTCGATCATCAAGCTGAACACTGCCGTCCTCCCCGTCCACGCCCAGATTGGCGTTGACCAGCGCAACAGGCCGTCTTGGCGTTGAGACCTGCGGCAAAGCCGTCGCAATGACGGGGTATCGTTCCAGCGCGGGCAAGACAGGTGATTGAGCCATTTCGGCGAGTAAGGCGGTATGAACCGTGCCGCGCGAGATAGCCGGCGCAGAATCGACCATGTAGATCAAGACGTCCGTCAGGCGGCTGACGAGCGCGCCACTGGCCGTCTTGGAAATCACCGCCAGAATGCGCAAGAATGCGGCAGTCAATCGGCCAAAGTCCGGTCGAGGCGTAAGGAGCGACGGCGCCTCGACGACCTGAAGGCCCAGGACAAACTTGATCAAGTGCAGCAACACCTTGAACAGATCCATCGGGCGGGGCGGGACAACTCCATCGGGCAACGGCGAGTCTTCGTCGGACGTGAGATTCCGCTCCACGGCTTGCAGTCCCAGCGAAATGATGTCGATCAACCCATGTCGCGCCGCCAGGAACCCATGGTCTCCGAGTCCCGTCGTAGACGCCGCAGCGGAATCAAGCACCCGGAGCAAGAGGTCGACAGACCGGCTCGTAGACTCTAGTCCGTCCTGCGACTCGGCGCCGATCATCCCGCCCAGCAACGCCGCCAGTCGTTCGAGGCCCACTGCGACGATCTCCTGTGCGGCTACGGTCTCCATGCCCCGGAACGCTTCGCACAGCAGATCAGTGTCGTCCGCGGAGGCCTCTCTGTCCAGCGTGGCATGGACGAGCTGATTGAGTGTCGCTCGAGCCTCGGTCGCGTCATCCCCATTCTCGATCCGGAGGGCCAGTCGCTTAAACTCGACCCGCATGCCCAGGACTATCGAGGTCCATCGCCATGCGCTGAAGCGGGTGCTCGACTCGAGTGTGGCGATAGCGTGCAGTTTCTCAGTCGAAGCTGACGTTAGCTGTATGTCGACTCTCTGGTCCAGCTTACAAGATGATCCTTGAGACATGATCAGCTTCAGACCATCCACCATTCTCGCTTCCACGCAAGGCTCGATGCCGGGCTTGCTCCATTCGTTCGACAGAAACGCGTCCTTCAAAATGTGCAGATTCCTGAACGCAGCAGCCTTGAATTGTGGCGTTCTGGCCAGACCCTGCAGTAGGTCCGTGATCTGCTGCTTGAGCCTCTCGGTTGCGGTGCGGGCCGTGTCGAGAATGACCAAGAATGGCAGATGGCGGATCAGATCCGGCACATTGGTTGCATCAAATGCGGTCCGACGTTCCGTCTGCATGACGAGCGATTGTCGGAGGTTGATAGGCGGAAGGGCGGGATTGGGCGGCGTAGTCAGCAGCAGATGTTGCGTGAGGATCATACTGCATCCGACGGCGCGAAGGTTCTTCGTCGAAAGGCGACCCTTCGTAGCGAGCACACCGGATGCAGCGTGCTTCCACGTCGCATATGCCAGCCGGCCCAACATTTGCGGAACGATCCGTAGACGGCGTTTAGCAACGAGGTTGAGCAGGATTTCGATCAGGCCTGAGGCAGATTTGAGAGCCAGCATGTCGATGATGCTCGGTACTGCCTTATCTTGTAGCCAGGTAGCGACCACAAAGTCTAGTGTTGAGTCGGTATGGTCGTCCACGTCCATGATGTGCGTCATGGACGCGTCGACGATACTCGCAGTCCGGACGCCCTCGGGTGCAAGGACGGCACTCGCCAACGTCGACCACCACACCATTGACCAGGAACTGAATGGGCCATGCCGGTTGAACAGCTTGCCGGCCAGCACCTTTGCCGCCGCGACGTTGCCCGTCGAGATCGCCTGCTGAAGCTGGCCCATGCTCTCCTTCGCGTCCACCCATCCGACTGTCGTCGTGGGAAGATCCTGTCCGTTAGCGATACATCTTCGCCTTTACGACTTCTGGGCTAACCTTCGGATGCTGCTCGATTGACGCGCGAACCTCCTCCTCGTCGTCCTCGCTGAGCCGTCCGCGCTTGGCAAGCTCGAGCAGCAAGTTGGCCAATCCAGAGTGATGCCGCCCCCGCCGATCCTGCGCCTGATTGCGGTCCATCAGAGCGTTCGTCAACAGCTGCCATTTGTCGTTCGCCGTCCATACGTCCGCAGCGCGGCGTATCGTGTCGATCACCACGTCGAGGATCTCCTCGTCGGTACTCCACACCAGCGCTTTGATCAGGAACTGCGCGTTAGCTTCGCGGTGTACTTGCACCCCTGTCAGACGTACATCTGCAGTAGTCGAGTAGCCGTTGCACAGGTGAAAGATGTGTAACACGCGCACGAAGGTGGAGGCATTCATAGGCGCTCGCCCGGCTTGTCTGACTATCAGCTCTGCGAAGACATTGTACGCTTAAACTTACGGCTGCAATCTCTCCGCAGCAGCTGGCGCGAGCCAGAATCGCACCTGTAGGAACAAGAAGCGATTGAGAGCAGGCGCAGAAGGCATAGGATGGCACACCACCTCCTTCAAGGTCTCGCTTCGTCCATATCGATCTGCGGTCAGCCTGAAATCGTCTTCCGAGCTTGTCCACTCAGACTCACCCATCCCAAAGATTTCAGGCGCATACTCCTTTACTTCCTCCCTGAACTCCTCCATCAACCGCCTCTCGTCGTCCTCCCAGTCCCTCCAGGCTTCCTCGTCGTCGCCGCACAATGCCAGCCGACGCTGATAGAGGAAGTCTTCCGCCTTGGTGAAGATTGGCATCGCGGCGAGTAAGGGCATATGATGGCTCCTGGGCTGGCCGGGTCGTTTGGCCCGCGCTGTATGCCCACACGCGATGAGCATTTCCAAATAGCGCCGATATGAAAACAAGCCTTGTCGCGTAAGATCGCCAAACGTGATACCGATCGCGAAAGCGTTCTCCTCCTTGCGCGGCGCCTCGCACGTATCGAGCCACTTGTAGAGGATATCGAAGAACTCGACCGGAGTAGCGGGTGTATTTGCCGATTTGGCCGCCTTGACCGTCTTCGCGTGAAGCTCTGACCAAATAGTCAAGAGTGTGTGGACTGCGTAAGCGCGATGGACGCCGAGCTGGAAGAGTCCCATGGCCCAATTGAGGAGGACGAATGTTTTGTCCTCGAGGCGCGAGATGTCGACGTTGGTAGATGTGGGCGAGGCGGATCCATCAAAGTACGATTTGCACAGCTCGGTCATGTCGGTGTCAGCGTCCATTCCGTCCAATTTCTGCCTATCAGCAATTGATGGCGGCCAACTAGCGCTGCAACTTACCCGCAAGTCTTGCATCTGCTGACGCCGCGGGCTGGTAGAGCTATCAGCTGCGGCAGGTGTGAAATCGAGCATCTGGCTCCGTTTCTTGACTTCCTCTATGCGAGGGCGTCGAGGCTGAAGAGGGCGCAGAGTTCCATCGGGCAAGGTCCTTGTCCCGGAAGCGTTGTCCGATGGCGGTACCAGCAGATTCTCGATGACGCCTTGATGCTGTCTCCAGGTTGCTGGGCTCATCAAGATGGTGTAGTCGTGATCAAACAGCGTCTGGGCATGAGCGATTTTCGCAGGGTCTGCCAAGCAATGACTACGTACCACAATGATTTGCTGGAGCATGCTGTCAACCCTGACCATTGTAGTTGCGGCTGGACTCGCGCGAATCTTTCGTCAGTCAAACCAACACGTATCGTGGCACTCACTTCGACGAGCTTAGCACAAGCTACCCTGACACAAAGGCGAGCGATGGACGCATGGCGACCCATCTCTGGCAGACGGTCGCCAAGAAGTTGCAGCAAGAAACCAATTTGAGCGAGATTCGCAGTCGCAAGGGTGTCGACAAGCCATCCAGCGAGCATCCGTCCGGAAATGAGCTGCCGATCTTCCATCTGCCGAAGCAGCTTCGTGCTTGCGTGAGCTCTCGACCTTCTCGAGCTCAGCTCAGCTCACCTGTAGTCCCACTTGGCAAGCCACCGTGCCCTAGCCTTCTCATCGCCCAACACCCCCGCTGGAGGCTTGGTTGGCGGGCCAGTTGAAGTTGTCCCGACCTTGCCCTTCGCAGCAGGCAGGTTGAGCTGCGCCAGCTGATTGCGAAGCCATCCGCAGAATCCGCCAGTGAATTCTCCAGTGTACCAATCGCTGCTCGAGACGAGCTGGACCTGCGCCGCCGGGGTCGTGGCCGTGCTGCTCGGAGTGGCTGGCATGGGACTAGCAGCCACCGGGGCAGATACCGCCGACGTCTGTGCCCGGCCGCGGTGCATCGATATCTCGTTGGCGCCCAGCACGCGGATGAACCACAACGCCCGATCGATTGGTATGGGCGCAGGCGGTGTTGGGGGTCCTGCGCCGTTGGAGGAGCCGGTCATGGTCGAGCTCCCGCTTGCGATCCGGCTGGGCAGCTGCGGAGGAGAGAACATGGTCTCGAACAGTTCGACGCCTTTAAACCCATGCGGGACGGATGTGAGCATCAGGCGCGATAAGGGGATGTTTGGATTGGCGAGGTCGGCGAGGAATTGATGGCGCCGGACGTCGTTGTAGGTCACGCGGACAGGGATTTTGAACGCTCTCTCGCTGTTATCAGTGTTTGCTGCGTGGCTTGAGAGTAGTGGATCGATTCAGAAGGGAACCCACCCGAATTGAGGTGTCGAGTCCGTTCTCTTCTGGGCTATCTCCTGTCCCAAGCGATTGAGCATGCCAAGACAACCGTTCATCAGGTGCCCGTAAATGGGCCCATGCATGGAGAAGCTCTCCGCCTGGCGTCAGCTCTACCTTATTGCCATACGCGGTTGTGCTGTGCATGCTACAGGCAGGAATCAGGTGTCCAGCTGAGTGGACTCACCCCGACAGCGACAAAGGTCTTTGCCGAGAAACCATTCTTGACAAACTCGTCGGTCAAGACGTCTTCCGTCTGGTTGAAGCCGGGTCTCGACGGGTAGAAGTCGGGGTATCCTAGATGTCAGCCTCCATGGCCAGAACTCTGCCATGCTGCGCTGTCTACGTTCTCATTCCACGGCAACGGCATCCAGCGGCAGCTGTAAGACTCACCTAGATCCGCTCGGCTGTTTAGGACGGTCCGCCATTCCGGTGGCCCAAAGTCTTCAATCTCGGCCTCCAGCTTCGGGTCCTGTGGTAGCGGGTTGTGCCCGTTGAGCGAAGACGATGCCCGCCGAGTTGCCTTCATGGGCATCTTGCCCGAGTAGGACCCCGTCGGGCCATATTGACCTATCGGGGGCATGATGATTCGGCGGGGCGGATGATTGCCTGAGCTCGGGCGATCAGAGCCGATCGGAGGAGGTGGTCGGTTAGAGAGACTGTGATGTATAGGACATGGACGCTATCGGCTGCCGTTTACTGTCGTTTACGGTGAATGGACTGGGGTGTGGAGTAGAGCAGAATAATCAAGCTATAGAGTGGATCATCGTTGACCTCGTAGGGGTTCGGGGGCGTCTCAAGCTGAGGTTAATCCGCTTCCGACGGAACCAACGCGGAAGCTGGGGCCAACCAGCATTCCACCGAACCAGTACCGAATCGATGATGCCGGCCCATGTCATTACTGCTTCTTCCCCGACGCGCATTCCCGACCAATCCGTCCCAAAAGCACACTGCATTTCTCAGTGGTCCCACCAGTACGTGTACAAGTGCGTCGATTCGTGTACTGACTCCACGTTAGTCCATAAGATAGACAACCTGGACCGTTTACGCGCCAAAATGCCGATCCCCTACCCGTCATCCTCATCCCAACCGCAACGCCGTGCCTCGACTTCATCCTATCCATCGCTCTCGTCCGCATCATCATCAGCATCTTCGGACTCGGGATATGATTCGGAGGAGGAGGCGGCTATGATCCAGGAAGAGTGGGAGGAGAACCTGCGCCAGTTCGAGACAATGTTGAGCATATTGATCATACCGTTCTTTGGGCGATGGTACGGCCGGAGATTCGCATATTTCGGTGAGTCCACGCTTGGTCATCTCGTGTTTGTGCGGTATCGAGTGTCGGCGTGTGTTTGGGTCCAGCGAAGAGGGTCCCTGCGGAGGCTGGGGCAGTCGATCAGGAACTGGGGTCGGGCCATGGCTTGCCGCACAGCGGATATCGCTCTCGATGGAGCAGCCGCCCCGGCTCGCAAGCTCGGTGGCTCATCGGCCGCTCATGTCTTTCTTGGCATGGAGGACGCTACGCGACCGCGACGGTGGCATCGACGCTGACTGCAGCTTACGCCCGTTATCAGCGGCTAGGGTGGACCAAAGCATTACTCGGCTTGGCGTGAAAATTGTAGCGAGACACAGGCGATCTACCCATGCAGCCTTTGCACAGCGGCGCTGAGGATATGATATCGCGTGAGGGTATGACAGCTGATCTTTTGGATCGATGACATCGTTGGCGCAATCTGAGGTCGAAGATGCCTCCTTTGCAGCCGCACGTTGTTGACTTCGGCCCTTTTCAGCTGGTGCGATTGTGATAGAAACAAGAGAGCACACCAAGGGTGCTGGAGAAGGGCGTCGACGTGATGGGGCGGACCAGCCGTTTGCGCAATTACTTCGAGCGCATGCCTTTCCGTCGCCCTGGACGCGGGGCGGCTTGACTTAATGCCCAACAGTTGCATTATCTTGTGCTGGCAGCCAAAGAGCTGCTGTCCTCCACACGAGCCCCCATTCTTACAGGTGTGAACATCATTCTCAAGTCCCGGCGCTGATAGCACCGTCAGGCCGCGGCTACGGCTGAGATCCCATCCATGACCTGCCACCAACCCAGACCCGCCCATCATGAGCGCAGGAAGACCCGTTGCAATTTATTATGATCATGCAGACTTCCACGAGCAAGCATGCGGCAAAGAGAGCGCCACGCTCAGAATGAGGTCGCAGGACTCCATTTCGCAAACGTGTGCATATTATCAAAGCACCACCGCGTGGTACAAGGCTCAGGAGGTAGAACGATCTTGGTGTATCGCTGACCGAGTGGCGGAAATCGGACGAGTGGCAAATCCGTCCTGGGCTCAACAGAATGCGGGCCAAGCCATCAACAGCTCCAGCTGCCAGCTCGTGTGAACCAATACCTACGTCCGTGCGTGAGACTTCCGTCCCGGAAAGAGCCCGAACCGAGGCAGACAGCAAGTCAATCGCCCTCGATCAGCGCCTCGCCCATTCGTCACATTCTTCGCTTCCGCTCTACACACGGGTGGTGCGACCGCGCCGCGCTGACCCGTGACGGGGACGCGAACGCTTGCACCTTCTGCGCGTCCAGCACAGACTCCGGCGCGCTTCTGGGGCTCGGAAGATCGTGCACGTCGGGGGTCGGAAAAGTCTACCCGGCTTGGAAGCTCCGGTTCAGTCCACTGTAAATCTCGACCGCGTGGCTGCTGGTGCACGCAGCGGATATACGCCTGACGCCATAGAGATTCTTTCCGGCTCTGCAATATTCGATGCCCGATCGCGTCACACAAGCCTGAGATCAAGATTCGAGACGCTCCACGCAGCAATTGCATACAGCGCGCATCTGCTCTTCCGAGCCGCCTCTCAGATGGCCCTTCCCACCTGTGCCCGCCCTCCGCCTCCGATCCGCGACAACAGGCCCAGCTTCTCCCGCATCGCCTCTCCCACCCACACGCCATCGACATACTTGCTCCTGATGAACTCGGCAATACCTCTACCACATCAGCTCTGATCGACACGTGACCTCTGCAGCCCACTCACGCATCGTCGACCGGCGCCCCCTTCGCCCGCGTCTCCTCCCACACCGCATTACCCCGCTCGTTGCCCCACTCCACAGCCAGGCGTATACTCTCCGGTGTCCAGATATCCAGATCCACCGAGCGCGGCTTCGAGATATGTGTGCCCAGTCCACGGTGTAGGCCCACACAGCGTATACACAAGAACATGACCATCGGGTACTCGCGCAGACCTGATCATCAGCCCACATGCCACTGAGACTCATGCCTCGTTTAACTCACTCAACGTAGCCCATCGCGAGCTCTTCATCCCCTTGCGGCAATCCGCACACTGCCTGTTCTCCGGAAGGTCCGCGACCCGCCTAAGCATCCGCATATCGACCGGCTCGCCGCCTATCATTCC
>CAUG01000136.1:20411-64506 GCA_000442785.1 Papiliotrema flavescens NRRL Y-50378
TGCATCCGGCTTGCGAAGGGCCAAGCTGTCCTTGGGCGGCAAAGGCGGAACGGGCGGTATGTCCGGCTCGGCCGACCTCGTCCGGCTCATATCTGCCGAGGGCAGCCCTTCAAGCTTTGCAAGCGTCATAGACCTCGCCACACCATCGCTGACCACCCGTCTTCCACTCGAGGTGCTCCCCTTCCCATTCAAGTTGATCTTCACCGGCGGACCGCCCAGCCCGAGACCCGCCATCTCCAACACCCTCTGTTCGATTTCGTCCTCTTCCTCAGCCACGCCGCCGCGATCGCTCCCTAGCCGGCTATAGCTAGGCGAGGGGAGCATCATCGATTGTGGTCGACCTCCCGAACTGCCATCCTCGTTCGAAGACTTGCTGGCACTACGACCGGTCTGGCCCAGGAAAGATGGCCGTGGTAAATCCAGACCAGACGAGTTTCGCGCCATGACGTTGCTCCATTTCTCGCCGGCAATCTCGGCAGACTGCCTCAGCACCTTTTTAAGGCTCGTCTTGCGTTGTCTGCGGTCCCCGCTGTCGCCGCTTAGTCCAGGTCGAGGCGGCGGCGGCATCGATCGTCGCCCACCAGGGTTGTTCGACATGCTCGGCATGGGCAGTCCGACGCCGAGGCCCAGTCCGCGCGGCTGACCGGATAGGAGGCGTCGTGTCGGTAAGGCGTGATCATCGAGTGATCCAGAAACAATGCGCAACTTCGACGCGTCGAATGTGCGGACAGAGGATGTTCCGTTGATACAGGACTCGATGGCGTTACATATGGCGTACAGCCATTGCTGTTCGTCAGCTCTGAGGGTGACTGCAGGGCTTCTCAGACGCACTTTCATCTCTTGCTCGGATGTAGCCTGATACAGCCTGCGGCCTTGTGTCGGCGTGACAATCTCGAAGACTGATACGTTAGCTAGACCACCAAGATCAAGGCGTGTTAGCTCACCGAAGCGCCGGTCAGTGCCTCTACCTTCCCGCACACTCGCAAACTTTAGATCAATGACCGCGTGCGCCGCATCTGGCTTGATCAGGTTGTTATCCCGGTACTTCGCGTCAGCGCTTAGCTTGTCAGATCACGCGTCTCGAGCTCGCCTCGTAGATGCTTGATCGATCCAGCACAACCCAAAAGTCTGTCATCAGCCTCTTCCGCCAGGCAAAGCGACAGGCACCCACTCTCCCACTTCGCTTTGCCCGAGCTTTTGCTCAAACCCTCCCATACACCCGCACCCCACAGCACGCCCTCCTTCTTCCTGCCCACCTCTTCCCGTCTCTCGTCCTCATCACCGCCCGCACCGAGACCACCTACCCCGCCAACGCCTCGTCCAGCATCGCTCACGATCTCCGCCCTGAGACCCGGCGCATTCGGCAGTCGCAAGTCAGGCGAACTGTCAAGACTCATCCTCCCATCGTTGAGAGCCACTTGCGAAGCGATAAATGGCGAGACATACTCGGACGAGCGTTCAACATGCATTGAGTGTCGGGGCTGGATCGCCGGGCGCGGCGACGTTGTCGAGGGTCTTCTGGGCGTTGCCGGGTTGGAGGCGGGCAGAGCTGGCACTTTGAAGACCTCGTCCCTGCTCTTTCCGCGTGGTCGCGGAGCTTCCTTTGCGTGTAGAGGTCCCCCTCCCGCATGCCCGTTAGGCGCTGCGACTTGCAGGGGGATCGTCCGCAGGATCTCGGGCCGGGCATAGTGACTGTCGAAACTGGCTCGTGGTGCGCGATCCGGTACGGACCGCTTGTGCTCCGCCGCAGCGAGGTTGTTTGAGCTGGCCGACGACGATAACAGATCGCGCAGGCGCCCGCCCACCGATCGGTGCAACTTGTGCATCCTCTTTCCCTTCTTATGTTCAATGCCTGTAGATGAGGTTGGCGTTGAGGACATCTCGACCCATTTCGGCGAAGGGAGTTCGGAAACAATCGTTCCCTCTTGCTCCGCGACCCGCTCTGCCGCAATCTCCTCCAGCTCCGTCGTCTGCGAATTGCGCTTCGCCCACGAGACGAGGAGGTCTGCGCGGATGTTAGACAGCTGGGCGAGTGAGGTCGACAGTGTCTCCTTGAGCACACGGGGGCTGGGAGGGCCGGCATCGTTCCGACTCGCTAAAGCGTGTTCCTCCGGCAGAGGCTGTTCGACCTCGCGCGGGGTGGACGTGCCGATGCTGAGTTGTGACTCCCGCCGCGTGAAGCTCGTCTTGCGCAGTTCCGGCTGCTCGCCCAAAAGTCCTCCGGCCCAGCTATACAACCCCACCAGCAGGTCCAGGCATGTGATCGATGTGGGCGGCACTGCGTAAAGCAGCGTCGAGTGGTGCGAGTACCGAGCGAGGTCGAACTGCGCCAACCGAGACGCCTGCGCCAGATCACCAGAAGACGATACTGTCGTCTGCATGCTCGCCGATTGAGAATGCGACGAGCCGGACGGCCCCGCCTGTGCGTTTGCCTGCGGGGAGAGGTATTCCGATGTTTGCGCGTAAAATTGCTTTGCCCCGTGCTAAACATCAGTACTGCGCGCCCGGCGTAGAAGCAACCAGCTGCACGCACCTCGAATCGCGTATGAGCGGTCCCGCCAGCTAGGCCATTTCGCTTGAGCTCGCCCTTGACGGCACGTACCCCGTGTTCCACCATGATCTCCATTTCCTCCCGCTCCCTCCGCCTCGCGTCTTTCCTGACCTGCCTTAGGCCCTTCTCGTCGTCCCATACTGAGCCGCCCGATACTCCATACCCGGCCTCTAACCACCGTCCCAGCTCGCCAAGCTGAGCGAACACGTCCTCCTCGGCCTTCTCGACTTGCTCCAGCAAGGCCAGGTACGTGCTCGTCGCGCTCAGGACGGCCTTGCTGAGCCGCTTGAGCGTCGCGGCTGAATGATCGAGCGCGTTAAAGGTTGATCGGAGGAGCAGGGAGTCAGGCAGAGGCTCAATAGGCAGTCCGTCGATCTTGAAATGAACAGGGGGGAGTTTCTGACTGGGGTGTCGTTCCGTTGAGCTGGGTAGAGACGGTCCAGAAACCGCGGAATGCAGCGCTCGTGAAGATGCAGGCGATGATGAGAGCGAGACACCCGAGATGATGTGCGATGAGCTCGATGCCGGTGGGGATGGCGGTTCCTGTATGGACACGGAGGAGAAGGACAAGGGCGAGGGCTGACGCGGGATCGGGAGGACAGGTGGTGAACTCGACAGTGCCGTCGGCATCGTGTTGAGTATGTCTTGATCGATCGATGGGTGTTACGAGCGCAGAATCATGTTGCCTGTGTGTGCGTTATCGACCAGTCATGAGGGCGGCAGCAATGTTGATGGCTAGAGGGGATAGCGATGATGGCGATGATGCAAGGGGGGCGCAGGGGAGTCGACTTTGTTGTTGCAGATTGGGTTGCACGGTGTATTCTGTGCATCTGTGCATTCGACAGGGCAACATGTCAGGTGAAACAGTTCCCCACACACGTCTCAGGGCAGCCTTCCGCACTTCTCGCCGGCTAAGCAATTGCGGGGTATTTTACTTAGGGACTGACATTTACAGGGATCGGGTGGCAAAAAGAACGACCTGAGTGAGTATGAACTCCTGCGCTCAAGTTGTGCACGCAGGCGATGGTACAGCGGATGAGAGGACAACCTGGCAGAGGTTCTGCGTGCTGATTGTGCACTTCAGAGCAGGCTCCTCGATAAAGGAGAAGAAAGTTCAGGCATGAATTCAGGCCCACTCCCGCGCGATGGGAAAGTGCCACACACACCCAGCAGGCTCTGCTTGGCGGTCTCGAGACCTCCCCGCGGCCGCGTCCAGACCCACCCGACACCCACCCACCGCACCCGTTCCTCCCGTCCCCCTCGACGCGACATGACAACACTACCACCTTTCATCGCATCACCCTTCTTTCCTCACACCCTCCTCGCACTCGTCATCCTCGGCGGGGCATCACACTCTCTCGTCGGTCGAGCATAGGGCAGGCGGACATCGGTCATCGGTATCATGGTCGAGGACAAATATATCGGATTGGGGCTCGCCCTTGGGGGCACATTCTTGATCGGGTGAGTGGGATCTTCCGCGCCTCCTGAGCTCATCTTGGTCGCGTGAGAGCGTCGATGTGTGGAGAGCTGATGAGCAGTTCTTCTTTCATCATCACCAAGAAGGTGAGCGCGAGTGATGTTCCATCCGAGCGCACGGAGTCGATGCCGCGATGCATGAGATACAGGATGAAGAGACGAGCGGGGCTGATGCGAAGGGGCTGATCGATGCTGCGAAGAATGAGCTTGTCGGCGGACCAAGAAACGGGTCCAAGAATGCTTGTGAGTGATAGCCTACGCCCCGACCACCTTGCGACCGATCGACCTGCCGCTGCCGCCTAACGCGTTCCGCACGCTAATCCGCAGCCGATGACTTGGCGTACTTGCGGAATCCAATCTGGTGGGCGGGCATGGTGACGAGTGAGCCTTCCCATGATGGTCTAACTGTATGAGCTCGGTTGACCCTCCAGTGATCGTCGGCGAGGGTGTGTCTGGCATCATGTATGCGAGGCCGGGAAGCTGACGATCTAGTTGCCAACTTCGCCGCGTACACCTTCGCGCCTGCTATCTTAGTCACCCCATTAGGCGCCATGAGTGTCATCATCGGGTACGCTTCCTCGCAATCGAGTCCGGAGCGCGGACCAGCGTTGCTCATGCCAGTGCCATCCTCGCTTCCTTCCTCCTGGACGAGAAGCTGGGACGTCTAGGGGTGTGTGGATGCGCGTCCTGCATCGTGAGTCGCACAGTCTTCGCCTTATCCGCACACGGCCGAGCTATAGCTGATCCCCAGATCGGCTCGGTCGTCATTGTCTTGCACGCCCCGTCAGACAAAGAGGTAGAAACTGTCGACGAGATCCTCGACTACGCCGCCCGATTCCCCTTTTTGTGCTACATCACCTTCGTGGGCGTCTTCTCAGCGTACATGATTTACCGGGTCGTCCCCACGCACGGCACCAAGACGCCCCTCGTGTACCTCAGCATCTGCAGCTTGGTCGGAAGCGTCAGCGTCATGGCTATCAAGGTGGGCACGTATGCGTTTAGCCTGGGTAGACGCTGATGGACAGGGCTTTGGCGTTGCGCTCAAGTTGACCTTTGCGGGAAACAACCAATTGACGCACATGAGCACGTACATCTTCGGCGTGGTCGTTGTCGGCTGTATCCTTGTGCAGATGGTGAGCTGCCGGAGCTCACGTGCGAAGAGTCCAGCTTATGGCAGAACTACTTCAACAAAGCATTGGACACGTTCTCAACCAATGTGTAGGTTGCGATATGCTAGTGGTGAAAGTTGGCTTACCCTAGTGTCAACCCAATCTACTACGTCGGATTCACGACCTGCACCATCGTCGCCTCAGCGATCCTCTTCCAAGGCTTCAACACCACTGGCGGCGTAAACACCGTATCCCTGCTTTGCGGCTTCCTCATCATCTTCATGGGCGTATACCTGCTCAACATCTCCCGCCAGGCCGAGCCGCCGCACCACGCCACCTCGCTCGAAGCGGGACTGATGAGTGCGTATCATTTCCCCGCTCCCCCTCGTGTGCCCCTCCATGCCCTTCGAGAGGTGCGCTGACGCCAGACCCGCGGATGTCCATGTCCGGCCGCCTCTCGATCGACTCCAACGGACCGCAGACATGGAACTACGCCTCCGTACCCGGCAACACGTATGCACCGGACGGATCTCTACACTCTGCGGGCCACGGCCGCCGGTCGAGCATATACCGCGCGCAGAACTCGACGCTGTTCACGGCGTTTGAGGAGGGCGACGGGATGCCCCTGGGGGATCTGCCAGAGGAGGACGAGAGCGACGATGAGCGGAGAGGCGGCGGGCAGGGGAGGAGCCTGGTGGGCAAGGGCTCGGCGCGGTGAGCTGAGGTGAGTTGCCTTAGAGAGTCACTAGAGGCGAGGACAGACGGACGGCTGGACCGGCAGTCGCGCGCACCGGGCTGCGAGCGTGACGCGCGAAGGGTTGAGCGTCGGCTTGATCAATGCATCGCATCGCATGAGTCTAATGTATGCATGTATACCCTAGACGCGGGCGCTGCTGCGTTCAATGGCCGGACCACAGCGAGCGCACCAACAGCGCGTGTCGAGCGTGGATCATGGCATTATGCTGATGCATTGGTATGGTACGAGTACACACATATGGACAATCAAGTCCCATACACACCGCACGACGCGGTCCAGTTCAAGAGTCCTACACCCCGGTCGGTCGTAGCGGCCGACCTTCCCTCTGGGACCAGAGCGGTATATTGAGAGTAAAATCGAGGCCACTCTACAATCTACAACGACTCGATCCGGCTGCGCGCCTCGCTGCTCCTCGCCTCCCACTTGCGGATCATCTCCTCCCCTTCGCGCTGCATGACCTCGTACCGCTTCTTGTACTCGAGGCGCACGAGCTCCTCCAGCGTCATCTGCATCTCCTCCTCCGTCAACTTTGCCTCGAGCGTCTCGGCCCCGGGTTGATCCTTGCCTCCTTTCCCTCCCATCCCTCGCGAGTTCATATCGTCACCATCCGCGCCCGTCACGTGGAGTACCACCTGCTCGACCACCCTGCGCGCCTCCGCCGCGCCCTGCACGAGCGACGCGTTGAGCGTCTCTCGCGGGAGCTGGGTCGAAGGCGACGGGCGAGTCGGCCGCGCAACCGCCGACATCGATTTCGCTTTGGGCGTACTCTCCTCTGGGAACGGCGAAGACGGCGGGACATTCGCGAACCTGTCCAACTGCGTCAGGACGTGCATCTGCGTCGGTTGCGTCGATTGAGAAGGAGCGCGTATCGGCGACGGGGCAGAGGTAGGTGGCGCCGAGGCTTTCTTCGTTTGACGCGGCTTCGGCGCGACTTTTCGCGGGGCCGGTGCCGACTTGCTGCGCGCTTCGGGCGCCTGTTCCGGCTCTACCTCGCTCACGAGCTCGCTGGGCGCTTCGCTCTCTGTTTCGGTCGCCGCCGGGGCACTCTTGACCGACTTGGACCTAGACGAGCTCGACTTGCTCGACTTGCTCGTCTTGGACGGCGCGGTCTCCATCTCACTCCTGCTTGGCGCCGACTTCGATTGCGACTTCGACTTGGCTTTGGGAGCCGGTTCGTCCTCCTCCACGGTCTGATCAATGTCCGACTCGGCCGCCTTGACCTTCTTCGAACGAGTCGACTGTGACTTGGCCGATTTAAGGGTCCGCCTTCGGTCCTCGGTCGATGATTCTGCTTGCTCCGCCGCGCTACCCTCGACCTCGCTGATCGGGACTTCGCTGTCCTCTGCAGCAGAGTCTTTTGGCGCCCGCTTGGTTCGAGACGGCTTGGACAACGACTTTGTCGATTTCGACGATTTCGATGCCTTTGACTTGCCAGACTTGATGGTCGCACGTCGATCTTCTGCTTCACTCATCTCGGCCACGCTCTGCTCGTTTTCCTCCACAGCGCTTTCGTTCTCGAATGCACTCTCCACCTCAGACCGCATTTCCGCGTTCTCCTTGTCCCGCCGTGTTTTTCCTATTCTCTTCGCCGGTGGCGCCTTGCCCTTCGTCCTTGTCGATTTGCCGGACTCCTCCACTCCCGGATCCTCAACCTCCATCTCGCTCGCTTCCACCTCGCTCGGCGCCGTAGATTCGACGTTCGCTCGACTGGAAGCTTTCGGGCCGATCGTCTTCTTCCGGCTGCCCTTCTTCGTCCCACGCTCCGCCGCCAACTCCTCATCCTGCGTATCCACAACATTCTCAGCCTGGCTCTCCAGCTCTGTTTCGGTCATCGCGTCCACCTGCGTCTGCCTTGCCTTGCCCTTGACCTTCCTAGCCTTGGGCGCCGCTTTCGCTTTCGGTGCCGGCTCCTCGTCATCGCCAAAGTCGACCGGTACGACCTCTTCCAGATCCCCTTGCACCACCTGCGACTCTGCCGCGCTGTCCAGGTCCGTGTCCGTCTCTGCCCCGCGTTTGGCCTTACCGCGAGCCGGGACTTTCCTCCGGGGCTTGGCCTGCGAGCCAGACGGCTCATTGTCGGTCGTGTCAGGAATGTCTGACGGGGCTTCGGACTGCGATGCCATTTCGGTTGCTCGTTGCCCTCTGATTGATCAGCTACGACCATCCTACCATGGCTGAGCTCCCACGCACCGCTTGATAGTCTTCCGAGGCGCTTTGGCAGCCTTGCCCTTTGCTGGTGGGACGCCTTCGAGCTGCGCCGTGAAGAAATCGCACTGCGGTGACTTTTTCAGGTGTATCGTCCTGCAACGTGAGATCAGGACGATCTGGGCCCAAGGAAAGCTCACCAAGGATCGTCGTCCGCTTCCCAGCCTTCCACTCCGTACTCGCAGAACGGACACCATACGCCATCCGGAGAGACGGATGTTGCTTGCAGCACGAACCCTGCTTTCGCGAGCTGGCATCAGCACTTGCACTTCCTGATCGGAGCAGCGATATGTCAAGAACACGCACGTTCTTCACCGTCGGCTGGAAGCCTGCCTTTGCTTTGTATGGCCACGCCTTCTGATACGTGATCTCTCGATACGTTGCGCTCGATTCCGACGAGGGCAAGTTATCCTGGTTCTTGTACACCAATCTGCCGTCAGCATCGGTACCCCAGCACTAACAACGCTGCCAATCCGCAGCACGACTCACCTGGTCTTGCCTGCCCGCTGCGCTACCGGTCCACAGACAAATTCGGCCCAAGCGCAGCTGCCGCGCTTATGATGCTCCTCAAACGGGTTATCCGTCTCGTCCCACCCACCCAGCTTCAACCCGCATATGAAGCACTTGCACGTATCGTACGTGTCCTCATCGGGTCCCGGATCATGGAAGAACCCTGCATTGGCGAGGTCGGTGGGTGTCAGGTCTGGGAACCGAGCTGGGTCGAGCGGGAACGCGGGCTTGGCCCTTGATTTGGGCTTGAGGACCGCTTTGAACGAGTCGAGCCTGGCGTCGAGGTGGATCATCGAGGGCGTGGCGGTTGATGTGGATGCCATCGTGGGTGCGAACGCTGTGCGCTGAGGCCAAGCAGCGCCGTGCGTCGAGAATGACTAGATGGGTAAGGTGCCAAGGCAGCGAAGATATGAGGTGTGGTGTATGGTTTGTTGATGTATTTTGACGCGTGCGAGCAAGATGAGCACGGTGGCGAAGTCATCCGCGTCGAGGGAGTGGATAAATAGGACACCTAGTTAAGTTTACGTCAAGCGGTGCCACTCTGGGCGATGGGCGAGAAATTCCGTGCACCAAGCTGCTGTCTGCTGTTCGAGATTCAAAAGTCAAAGCATCTTACAACCTATACCATCGACAGCATCACCACACCCCTCATCATGCGACGCTTACTCCCAAGAACGCTGTTGCGACTGTCGCAGCAACCCGCCCGGCCCGCTTTCGTGGCTCCCCTGCGCCGGTCAAATTCTACCATCCCCCCTTCGACCTCTGCACGTCTCTCAACCTCGACTTCTGACGCCGCAGCCTCTGCCGAAGCCTCGACATCGTCCTCGGATGCCTTGGTTCCCATCGCGTCTCAGATCCCCTTGACGTACATCTCCGAGCCAGCCGCCATCCCGCCATCATTCGAATCGCTGCGCCGGACCGTCCCGCTCAAGGTCAAGGAGCGCCGGGAGATGTGGCCGGACCACCCGTCATACACCCGCGAGGCATATACCGACCCAGAGGTCTTTGACGTGGATCGCCCCGTGCAGAAGCGGATGCCGCACGACATGGAGATCCAGTTCGAGCACATGCGGGGACAGGGGTTCTTCCCGGGCGACCCGGCCGTGGCCCGCACGCACTTCATCGACATTATGCGATTGTGGCGGGGACGTATACGCGGGAAGGAGGGAGAGGTGTGGGACGCGACGCGCAAGGAGTGGCAGACTGCTTCGCGCTTTGTCTTCTTCTTGGAGCAGATGAAGGCGAAGGGGCTGCCGTTCCCTGATGCCGTGGAGAATGGCGTCTCGGGCGTGACGGATCTGTCGGACCAGGATGTGTTTTTGGCGGGACTAGTGACGATTGAGCAGATGGAGGCTGGAGAAGTCAACGTAGAGACGGTACAGAGTGTGCTTGGCCTCGCGGCGGACGAGTACACCTTCGTGATGGAGCGAGGACAGGTGGGCTACCAGAAGAAGGACGGATCGGAAGAGATGTCCATCGTGGACGCCGACACTGTGCGGACGTACCACGACGACCTGTTCAACTGGCCGGCGATCATCGAACGCCATGCCGACAATCTCCAGTCCCTCGATCGACAAGCACACCGTACCCGCGTGGTCGGCCACCGGGTGTACCTCCCCAACGTGACCATCAAGCTCACGCGCAACTTCACTCCCCCCGGCCAGCCGTACGACCCGTACATCGCGACATTCCGAATCCCGCCATCCATGACGAAGCAGGACCTCCGGTCGTACCTCAAGGCGGTGTACAACCTCGACGTCTCGTTCGTGCGTACCGTCGTGTACTGGGGCGAGGTTGTCCGGGACCAGCGCAACGGCCAGCGGCATAGGCAAAAGGGCGGCGAGCACAACTACAAGAAGGCGATCGTGGGCCTGTACGAACCGTTCCACTACCCGGACGACGTCAAGGAGCTGCGGGCGATCAGTCGCGCACAGGGCAGGGGAGACCAGATGTACATCGACAGGATGAACTCGCTCAACTCGACATTCTACATCCGGGAGCAGAAGGATTTCAGGCGGAAGCTCGTTCAGGCGGTGTACAAGCGCTCGTCGTATGGTCACCGGTCGAAGGGCGAGGGACAGTCACGCGTACGTCGAGGATCGCTGACCCGTCCGAGGTACCTGATGAACCCAATGCTGATCCCAGCCACGCATCCTTGCCAAGATCATGGAGCGCCGCAAGGCCCGGGAGAACGCGATCGAGGCCGAGGCGCTCAAGCTCCGGCGCGACGCCAAGGCGCAGGTCGCTGCTTAGGTGCGGCGCGATGGCGATGCTCAGTGTGGATAGCGGCAGACAAGAGTCGTCATATGCTACATGCTCATGCATTTATACGAAACAAAAGTTCCCCCGCCCTAGATGGTCGGCTGATCCGGGTCAATGTCCTCGATGTCGCCCCGCCCCTCGTACACCTCGTCGAGCGTAGCCTGCTCGGGCAGGATATGCCTGTCGATCTGCGTGCCGATCTTGGCGAGGCCTCTCCACCGGTCGAAATCGGCCTGGTTGCGCTTGTCGCCGTGCGCCTCTTCCGGGTTCTCCCAGTGGCCCTTGGAGAAGGCCATGTATGTGGTTATCCGCTTCTTCTCGAGGTCCGCCACGATCGACACGACCGTGCCGGTTTCTGGCCGTCAGCGCGGTGTGTCACGCACCAGACCAGGTGGTGCTTCCAAGCGGCACCGTGCGCTCACTCACCCTCGAGCCATGAGATCTGGTAGATCTCGTCGGCGCGGATCTCCTGCACCGCGCATGTCTGGAAGTTCTTCCGGCCAGCCATCGGCCCGCCGTGGATCACTGCGCGTCAGATAGCTGAAGGAGTTGAAGATAGAAGGGGTAGACTCACCGTACACGATCCGCTCGGCCGATTTCAGCCAGAACTCGTACTTCCATCCATTGTCGTAGGTGTACTACGATTCAGTCACTGGTCACATAGATCGCCTGCAAGGCACAAGAAGTAGGGCTGGGACTGTCGGCGCATACGCAAGATATCGAGAGGTGATGCGGGTCTGGAGACGGACACGGGCGGAATCAGGCAACATACCGTCAGGTGCTTGTTCACGATGGTGTCGATGGTCATTGTGGTGGCTAATTTGGCTGTGTTTCAATCTAGAGAAGTTGGCTAATCGTACGAGTGGGCGAGCCAGATGCACCACTTTATGCTGCGCGTATCATCCACCCCCGAGTCCATCGGTGCCCGCTGATGACGCTGGCTGCAAACGACGTGGTCGTTGGCTGAACAATCGTTCTCACCCATGGAGCGCCGGTGACGCCATTATTATGATCGATCATGCTTAAACCGTCTCCGCTCCGGACCCACGGCCGTTGCGACCGAGGCATCTCTTCTCTGACTACATATCCCTCGACTGCTCGAACTCGCGTGACTACGCCAGGACACTGGCCCGCCCACGCCGAGCACCATCCATCCAGACGCATGCATGCAATTGAGGTTGGGCTTGGCTAGCTACTTGCGCGAGCTCATCCCTTGAACTCGTACGCCGAGCCCTCCCGGTCCACCACATCAAACTCGTACTTGTCCAGCACCTCCCCGTCGACACCGGGGTACGTCAACTTGGCCTCGAACTTGTCGCCCGCGACCATACGGCTCACGCCCTTGGGCGTGCCGGTCAGGATGAGGTCGCCCTCCTCGAGCTTCATGATGCTTGAGACGAACGCGATGAGGTCTGGGACCGGGAAGATCATGTCGCTCGAGACGCCCTTTTGCCGGACGGTACCGTTCACAGCGAACTGCAGGCCCACGTTGGCGGTGTCGGGGATCTTGGACTTGGGGATGAAGGGGCTGGGATTTAGTGGAATGCAAAGGTGTGGTCCAACAATCAGGCGAGGGGCGGAGCGCGCGGCCAGGGGGCAGTTTGGGGCTGGCAGGGGGAGACAGAAACACGAGGCAAGGAGGCCCGGGATGGCGAGTTAAGGGAAGTAAGGGGTTTGGAAGAACAGAAGCGAGGAGAGCAGGACGGTAATGGCGAGGTGTAAGATGATGGGGGAGTATAGGCAGTTCTTGCCGCAAGCGCGACCGCGGGGTTCGGCCTCGTCGATGTGACTGAATGGCCTCATGACCTAGCCGGCAGCGCCCGGACGAGCTGACGCTCGGCAAAAAGCTAGTCAAGTCCGCAGACGAGCGGCCCCGATTCTGAAGGCACCGTGACCGGCTCATGAGCCGTAACGATGTCGAAACCCGCCAAGTAAACGGCCTCGCGCGTCACACTCACCCAATGGGCAAGAACGTGTCGTATCCCTTCGCAGCCGACCAGGGCAGTCCCTTCTTCTTCACCGCATCCTGGACATTTCGTCCCGTCAAGTCAATAGCGAGCGTGTATCCCGCAATGTACGACTCGGCATCCGCCTTGGGGATGTCCCGGCCAGTCTTGCCAATCACCACGCCGAGCTCGACTGTGCGTCAGCGTCAGCGTCCGCCTCCGCAACCACGCGCGCAAGTCTCAGCATGCTGCTCACCCTCGTGATGGCAGTGCACGCCCCTTGGGATCTCAACGGGCCCCTCGCCCGGCTGGATGAACGACGACGGGGGCTTGAGGAAGAAGAACGGTTCTGGCGTGAGCTGCTGCTATGAAAGAGCTCGTCGGGCGTATGCTCCGTTTGGACAGCTTCGAGCCCGTGGGCAAGAGAGAGATTGTCACGACGTACCAGTGGGAACGGCGTTGCCCAGCTCTTTCGCGTGGTCCGCGTAGTTCCGGCCAATAGCCACGACCTGCACTTAGCGCTGCGCTGTCCACACTCCCGCACACGCCGCGTACCTTCCTAGCTGTTCGCGCAAAGCTCGCCATGTTGTGTATAGAGTATAGAACAGCAGCGCGCAACCGAGTCGGTGTAAATACTCCCCACCCGGTCGTCGCTGTGTCGCGATCGTTCGGCCCATCGGAAATACCCGAACCGCGAAGCCGAGCATCAATTTCCAACTTTCACCATACACCTACCCACCCTCGCATCTGCCTATCGACTCGCGCTCGGCTCGTCTTATATCCGAGTATCGGCGACAGCAGCCCATACGACAAGTAAAGAGCATCCCTTGGCGTTGTGAATCGCGCAGACCATGTCATTTGGCCGACCAGGAGGATTCGGGGACACGTTCAAGGTCTCCCCGCCTTCGCGCGGCTCGTTCCCGCTCGATCATGATGGTGAGCTGAACGATCCGTCATGGGCGCTCACGCCTGGAACTGCTCCCAGATATGATACTGGCGCAGACAACACACCGCTGACCACAGGCGACTGCAAGGAGTTCATGATCAAGCACCTGAAGTGTATGACGGAGAACAAGGGCGACGTGGGCAAGTGCCGGCTTGAGTCGAGGCGGTACCTCGAGTGCCGGATGGACCAGTACGTCGACGTCTCTCTTCATCCCATCGCTGGCCGAGCCTGACACTTCTGCCCAGCATTTACCAGAGCCGCGCTGACCTCAGCAACCTGATGGCCCGCGAAGAGATGGTCAATCTCGGGCTCGGCGACGTCGGGACCGACAACCCCATTCGGCCCCCTGCCCCCGGCACCACGGGCACAGCCAGTCCATCAACCACGTCGAAACCCGCCAACCCGCAGGCAGAGCGCATATAGCGCTGCAGACGCCTCGGATCGATTTTCATACCCCGCACAGCGACCTCATACCCTTGTACCGACCGAATGATCACCTGACGAACCACCGCTCAATTGTACGAGACGCCAACTGTCACTCTGGCAGTAAGATAATGCATCAACATGCTCATTGTACGTATGATCTATCTGTGGACAACGCAAGCGCGAGCGTGATGGTCGGTCGTAAAGTACGGTCGTAAAGTATCGTCAAAGTCCCCGGGCTGAAACCCCTTGCTGTTCGGTCTTTACAAACATGGTCTCGTACAACACAGCCCTCCAACACAGCCCTCAATCTTCTTGTACAACCTCTTGAGACTGTCGGTCACAGCCTTACAACCTCATTCTCCCACGCGCTCAGATCCTGTTCGTCGCCGCAAACAGCTTCCAGCTCGCAGGAATCGCTCCCCGCTTCGGCAGGCTGTCCCCGGACAACGCGCTCCCGCTGCTGCTGAACGAGCTGACCGAGTCGACCTGACTGGCGAGGCTCAGAGGAGAGCTCGCCGCATCCGACAAAGGCGACATAGCAAACGGCTCGTCCCCCCGCGACAGCGACTGCAAGAACGAGTGGTCACCCTGCAGCTTGACCCGTGGTCGGGCGGATTGTCCGTTCCGGCTCGACGTGCGCGTCGGGATGATCGGCAGCGAGGGCAACAGACCACGACGATGTGCCGGCGACGGTGTAACGGGCGTTGCGGGCTCGGGGGAGAAGAGTTTCGGCGAGCCCATGTCGATGGCCAGGCCCAGTGTCCGCGACGCAGCCGGGTGGGGTCGCCGTGGTGTGTGCTCGCGAGTCGGAGGCAGCGGGAAGGCTGACGCGACGGAACCACCCTCCTCCGCCCGTGAGTCGTCCGCGGATGAGGTGTACACCGAAGAATTCGGCCTCCGGTAGAACAGATCCGCGTCGAGCAAGCCATCGCTGTCGGAGTCGCTGGACATGCCCGCCTCGAGGTCGGAGAAGTGTTCACCGCAGCACGCGAGGAAGTCTTCCAGCGCCGACTCGAGGTCAAGCGGGGTGGAGGGCGACTCTGGTCGGTCATGCGAAGTTCGCTTAGCGCGAGGAGGCGTAATGTCAGGAGGACCGGATGCGGACCGGCGTCGGGCTTGTCGGACACCCGGTGACGCTATCGCGATGGGCGAGAGAAGTTTGGGCGACGCCTGTCTGCGTCTCACGGGGCTCGGGGACGTTGGCGGGGAGATCACATCGTCTTCGGCGAATACGATGGACGAGTAGCTGGATGGCCTGATTTTGTTCGACGAGGCGAGGGTCAGCGGAGCGGGACGGCGGGCACGCGGATCTCCGGTCGAGTCGATAGGCGAAGTGCCAAAGGTGAAGGAACGGACGGGCGAGTCGTTCCAAGCGCCATCGAGTGCGAAAGGATCCTCCTCCTCCATGATCGGCGTGACGAGATGGTTTGCCGTCGACTCCGTATCCGTCAAGACCTCCATGACCTCTCCGTCCTCGCCGTGCTCGACCCGGCTTGAGACCGCTCCGACAGGTGGCGATGGAGCTAGCACCTCGCTCGACGGCCTTGCGCTGAGGAAGCGCTTATCGGGCGAAGGGGTGTTACGAAATGGAGTGGACGGGCTAGTCATGATGAACGGAGCGAGGTATGCGTAGCTGACTGGCCGGCGTTGCAGCTCGTCGGTGATCCGTATCCAGTCCTCGTCGACCTCGAACAAAGTCCACAGGCCCTTGCTTGGGGGAGAACAGGCCCGCACGTGCTTCAGCTCCCAAGGGCTGATCTTTGTGGGCTTCTTCCGCTCCCGCTGGATCCGGGAGTCCGGGCGCAGGAGATCGGAAGTGGATTGCGGGTGCGATGGCTGGACGACGGGCTGATAGATTGGTGGTGGGGGCGACGACAGCGGGATAGGGGCGGAGATCGGCACGCGGAGGGTCGAGGTGCGTGCGGTCGGAGTACGAGTCGTTTTGGTCCGGCGGGGTGACTTTGTTCGTTTGGTGATTGCGGGATCCAGGTCGAGAGATGGGACCGGGGGGATGGCCGAGCAGGGAGGTGGCGGCGGCGAAGAGTTGCGCGAGTGGGCGGTGTTGCTCACGTCCGTGAAGGGAAAGGAAGGCCGTGTGCGTGGCCGAGGAGGCGACTAGTCTGCAGCGAAGGGGTGTGGGATACGTCGGGTGGGTGTGTTGAACGTCTGAGACATTGTCTTTGGCTGAGGTTCGTCAGCAGCTGTTTCATCTGATGCGCTTCACCTGCCGACTCACTGAAACGGGTGCGTCAGACTGGCGGCAGCGAGGAGGTACTAGGTGATACGAGGTGATCTTGGAGACACGCTGTAGATGATGACGAGAGGAGACCGCAGAGGCTGGTGATACCGATTGAGGAGTGCGTGTGTCAACCTTGTTGCAGGTGGGAATGGGAACGAGGGGATGTCGTGTCCAGAACAGTAATAACAGTGGGGAGGATGGCTCGACGGATGTACGACTGTCGTGCTTCGGGTGCGCGTAGAGGGCACGGTAGCTCGCGCTAGGCGAGCACAATAGAGCTTCTCGGCAGGATGGAAGGATGCGGAGCGATCAACGCGTGTGTCGGTGCGGGCAGAAAGATCTGGAGCGAGTCGAAGCCGGGTGGGAGGCCTATTGTCTACCGAGGCGATAAAGCTGTCCGCCGGGTGGGGTGGGGTGGACGTTTCAGCTTGTCACGCCGGCATACAATATGTAGACCGATCAGTCAACGCGGACACGATGTTGAACAAAAGCGCCCGAGGATCAGTCATGTCAGAGCGTGACCGAGGCCGTATTGTTCAACTTCACCCTGACGTCGGACGCACCTCACTTCGACGACGAACGGCCCGTTCCCGATGACGCCGCATGCCCGGCCCGCAGCGACGTTACGGCCAGCAGCCCCGCGTTCTCACCGGCGCAAGCCATGGAAGATGGCGAGCAGTCATCAGGGCGAGAAGGGGGACCTGGGATGGGATGAGAACAAGCTCAGCCGAGACATGGCATGCGGCGTGTTTCATCTTGTCTCGTGATCCTCCTGCTCTCGGATCACAGTCGACAGATCACGGGCCGCCGTCCGCCCAGGCACGACCCTGTCCCCTGTCCCTTGTCCTGGAATCTTCTCTTCCCACCTTCCATGCGCACTCTCATGTCTGGACCCAGGACCGCCTGTCTACGGACAGCATGCATCGGAGAATTACAGTTAATGACAAAGGAACCTGCAGAGTCGCACGCCGACGCCGATTGGACCACGACACCAAAGATCCCGTCAAGCACCCTCGAGCTTGCGCGCGGATCGAGTGGGAGCAGGCTGACCTCATTATTGGCGTATGCTTAGTCTGGGAATAGCGAGAAGCTTATTGTACTGCTGGAGTCTGCTGACACGATTCTAGATCCCCGCGGGGCGCCTACGGCTCGTATCGTACAGCTCATTGATCTCGCGACCGGCCTGTGTCTGGCCCAGGGCCAGGGGCGAGGACAATCCGATTCGACGCGTTCGTGGGTGCGGCAGGGCCATCCGTCGGATCAGTGCCGAGGTAGGAACGAAGCTAATGATGCGCCAGGCGGGGCAGTCACCCAAGCCGCGGTATGTCAGCAGATGGCTTGCTCGTGCCGCGGTGCAGCAATGATATGGGCTTCAGCAGGTCATTGCTCACGGCTTGTCCCGCTCGTACATGAGCCGGGCTGAGCCGTCAATCAGCCTGGGAGCGCTGCGACGGGATCAAATCGCGTTAACGCCTCCGGGCGTCTCTGGTCGGGATCGTCCGCTGACATGATCAGTCACGATATTGCGACGACCGCGTTTACCTCCGACCAAGACACTGCATTCATACATATCCGCAGCATGGCGTGCCCGCGCCCACAGCCCCCGCCAAAGGCCCAGCCGTGCTCGCTCTTCGCCCTCACGCAGTTCGAGTGCTCGCCCGAGGGCGGAAGACTACAGTGTTGGCCGATCGAGCGCGTCTTTCGGAAGTGAGTGCATTGCTCCAGCAGAGTCCCGGCCGTCCGCGCGCGCGCGGCTTGAGCCACTGTTGAAGAGTCAGCCGCTGATGGCAGATGCGGACACGGTCCCGCGGTCGAGGTGACGACGGAGCTGGAGCCGGCGTCCAAGGATGAAGCGATACCGCGGGTGAAGCAGAGCTTCCTGTGAGTTGCGGTGCTTTCGTCAAGGATGAGTCAGGTCTGATTGCAGCGACAACCCTCCGAAGGGTCGGAACTGGACGGACGGGTCATCGTGAATGTCGACTCCACCAAAGCGCTGTGCATAGCTTCGACACCGCTCCGATCTGGGGATACATGCGCCATTCGGGACGTTGGACATTCAGCTCGCCGTGCTCGCAGCACGCTGCTTTGCCAACGCATGGCATCGCTCGGTACGGACACCGATGGCCTGTCGGCGGTGATCCGACTCGAAGGCAATTGGTTATCGAATGCCGTCCGCATCGAGACCAGCTTATGATGTACACGAAAGAGGATCAGCTCAGAACGATGGGGAAGATTTTCGGCGATGAGAGTCCCGCGTCGGAGCGAATACTCTGCACAGCCTCCGACTTCTGTATGTACTGCGTACCAGGCTGTTTGGTCCGGACTTCAGTCATCGCGATGACGCAAAACGGCATGTGCGCTTGCATCGTATACACACTCCTGCAACCCGGATTGCACGAACTCCCCTGGACAGCTACCCTGCTCCACACACACCTTAAAGCATTCCAGATCAGATTGCTGATATTCCGCCGTGACCCTTCTCGCCATCTCATTGACGCCGTTAAAAATCCTCACCACGCTCCCAACGCGCGCCCTGGGGCCAACTATAGGGGTCCTTCCACTGGACTCAACCTCTGTCGGATGTTCTGATACAGGGCCTGACAGAAGATAGGAGGGCCATGTGTCAGTTCGACGCTCATGTCGTATCGCCCGACCCCGGCCTCAGAACGCAACAAGGTGTCATCTCGAGGCTCGATCCAGGTACGATAACGGAGTATGATTGAGGGTTGGAGAGACATTGATCCGCCATGGGGGCCCAACACTGGTTTGCACGCCTCGGGCGAAGGGATGTCGGTGTTGTCGCAAGACGAAGTCCTGGTGAGGGGTGCAGAGCCAGCGCTGACTATGGTAGTATAGCATCGCGTTGCCAGCCCGAGGACGTAGATGTGCGCGTCAAAGTTGTGGAGCAATTGGAAGGCGACCTTCCCGAGTCGACGAGTTGGGTGGCCCAAGGTAAGAAGGCGGTTGAGGAGCCAACAGCCTTAAATGGGCGAAGGCATACAAGTGACCGTCACTTATACTGCGTCGCAAAGCCCAACAGAAGGCTTGCCACATGCAAGGCTGGAGTCGCGGAACCCCTGCCAAGGTTGCCCCTGCAGGCTATGAATTCAGTATGCCCGTAGCAGTATCACATTCACGAGTACGAAGCCATGTGCCCCCCTGCTCGTACTGGACCGCCACCCACCCCACTGCGCCGATCCCTGCCTCGCATATATCCGGGGAGCAAGGTCGCTTCTCCAAGAGTGCGGCTTCGGTTCGAGCCCTTCCTCGCGCGAACGGCATGTATGCGTAGTCCAAGAAGAGTCAAGGGGCCCCAGACGTAGACTACAGCTTACCGCTTGGCAGCCACCAATTGGGCGGGCGTCCCTGTGCATTCAACACATGGATGCTCTTCGCGTCTGTCAGCTTGGAAGCTCTTGCGTCGTATTCGAGCGTGATGTCGTCTTCGGAGAAACCGCTCTCCATCAACGCGGCTCTGAGCTCAGACTGTGCTGCTTGGGCCAAAACTGTGCGCGCGCGTCTGCCTTCTCTGAGAACCGTGGCCTCGAGGAGACGAGCGCGCATCCTTTGGAGCAAAGCAGAGGCACTTGGTGCCGCGCCGTCAGAGCTGAGGACACTGATTACTATTCGAGGACTTCCAACGAACTCATCGCGTGCGTAGTCGGTGTCCGCGCTGTATTTTACGGTGACGCTCCTGGTTGATCTTCTGGCGCTGGGTCTGGCGCTGGGAGAGTCGTTCGACGAGATGCCCGACAAAACATCGGTGGTGCTGTGAGCTGAGTGGCTGGTCATGCTGAATGTGTATGTCTTGATGGTAGGGGGGAAAATATACGCTGATCCACGTGCTGTCGAGTGGACGTGAGCATGTGCCGGGTGGCAGGACTGGCCGATATATAAACACGGCGCGCCGTCCATCCGACCTCCTCTCGAATGAAGGAGGGATTCAGGGCACGGTGTTCGAGTCAAAGGCCTCCCTTGTCTCGTCATTGCAAGGCAGTGCCTTTTGGGCAAAACGCGTCAGAGCAGGAGATACGGCGAAATATTGACGGGAGACAGACCGGCTCCCGGCTCTTGCTTTCATCCGGAACCCTGGTACGATTCTCATACACCCACATGAGTTAGGAGCCAGCGTCAACATCCGTGTGTGCCACCTGGAGGCCGTGAGCTGTACTGTAAGAGCTGCTGGCCTAGAACAAAGGTGGAGAATGCACTCGAAGAAGATGCCAGGGCTTGTCAAGCTGCCGCTCCCGCCGCCCCAGAATGACCAACAGCGCGACCTCATGTCTGTAGGATGTGCATGAAAGCTACTGTAGGTGACTGAGTGAGATCTCTGCTAGACGGGTGTAACCTACGTTGGGTCCCTGCCCGAGACATGTCCATCGTGTCCCGGGCTGAAGTCAGCCGGCCCTACCTCGCTCGGTTCCGCCCGGGGTTGCTCACCGTGCCAGTGGGGTTCACGGAGCGGGTGCGACGCGGAGCGGCATGCATGCAGCGATGCAGGTACCCTGGATGACGGAGCAACCCACGAGGGCAGCGGGGGCACCGAGGCCCAGGGAGAAAGTACCTGCTCGCGTCAGCCACTTGCTGTATCCCGTCACGCATGCCGAGCGCCGTGAGATGCAATCAATGTGGCGGCATTATTGCACTCACCAGCGACGGCGCCAGCCGCAGCGCAACAGACGACGTAGCCTGCGTTGCACGCAGTATGGCAGCCAGCCCAAGCGAGAGGCCCAGCAGCGGCGAATCCGACGAGGCAGTGGCCGAGGCGAGGATGACGAGGTGGATGAGCTTCATGTGGGCTCGCAGCGACTGAACGGGTGTCGACGGTGTGAATATGACTGAAGCGGTGATCGCTTGGCTGGTGAGAACTCAACTTTGAGAATGTCGAGGAGGAGTCAAGACCGAGCTGCTGTCGGCGGCTATATACTGTGGATTTGAGCAGTCAGGAGTGCTTCGCAACCGGCCACCGGGCAGCTTACTGACCGACGCCGGGGTCGCCGGACGCCCGGTGTGCGCTCGATCCTTCGAGGGAGTGGTTTTCCAGCGACCAAGGACGGGCGCGTCCGTCGCGCATCCCGCTGGGCGAGCGTCAGTGCTAGGTCTAGGCCTGGCGTTGAATCGCTGACACAATTGCCCATGCCTCTTTCCCCTCGGCCATTCGAGTCTTGCACATCGGACACAGACCTCTAATGGGTCTTTTGCAGCCTCGTAGGAATGCCTTGACTTCTGCTGTATGCACAGAGCATCCACCGCATCCGTTACGGTAGAGCCACATTGTCGGTCAGATTGAGCTGACATGCCGGCATGTGGTTGATGATGAAACAAGGAAAAACAGATCGATTGAGCGATGACGCATGTGACCGGAAGCGATAACAAATCATCATATCATCATCGACGATCGCATGTGGAGGTTGTCCATCGACGACAAACAGAACAACCATCACCTTTCGACTTGACATCCAGCCTCTGCATCGTTTCTCATAACATAGCCCAAGCTATACTCCTCCATCGTGCATTCATTCAGA
Source organism: Papiliotrema flavescens NRRL Y-50378 (assembly GCA_000442785.1). NCBI lineage: Eukaryota > Fungi > Basidiomycota > Tremellomycetes > Tremellales > Rhynchogastremaceae > Papiliotrema > Papiliotrema flavescens. The sequence continues at coordinate 42,364 of CAUG01000136.1, forward strand.
GTCCTTTCCAGGTCATTCCGCACCATGTCGCCCGTTAAACCCGAATGGCTCGGCAACCTCGAGACGCAGCTTGAGCAGTATCCGAAATTCGTCTGTAGGTTGCTGGCGGGTCATGGCGACATCAGCTCCAGCTGACGTCTAGCATATGCCCTGTCGACTCTCTCACCGGAAGGCCGACCCAAGGTCCGCTTCGTGATCCACCGAGGAGGTGAGCTGGACTTCTCAATTGCCGAATCGCCGGCTGGCCGATAATCGTCTGCCTATACTTACACCAGTCACCCCGTCCGGCCTCTTGCTCACGACGACCGATACGCGCATGCAGAAGCCAAACCACCTGGCTCACGACCCCACGGTCGAGCTCGCATGGTGGATCGAGGACCCGGCGATCCAGTTCCGAATCACCGGAAAGGCATACACCATCCCGACGGACCCGTCGGAGGTGCAGGGCGTGCTGGACAAGATCGGGCTGGACGGAGAGGACGCGAAGGCCGAGTTCTGGGAAGATAAGCGGAAGGATCTCTGGAAGAACCTCAGCGGGCACTTGAGGGGTAGCTTTGGACGCCCGCCCCCCGGTAAGAAGCTGGACGAGATCGAGGAGAAGCCGGAGGACTGGATCTCGCGGTTGGACGTCGAGTCGGTGAGTCGCGCTTGCATCATGACCTATTGGGTCCACAAGGCATCCAAAATGCCGGGTCGCGAAGAACACCGCTCATGGCAGGACGATCCGAAGCAGAAGAAGGACATTGAATGGGCGCAGAGCCATTTCGCGCTTATCGCGATCAAGCCCGAGAACGCCGAGATGCTCGAGTTAAAGCCGGCGCCGAACGTCCGCACGCAATATAACAAGCAGTCGGATGGGTCGTGGGAGAAGGTCTCAGTGGCGCCGTAGGTAGTGTCAGAGAAGGAACGATAGGTGACCACCGCATACTAGACGCGATGTCGCGTATGCACTGTAGCCATGATCCGCGCTTCGTTACGCGCTATGTGGGACTCGCTCCTCAGACCCTTTTCTGCGGCCAGCTTTGCCAGACGCGAAGCCTCTTGCCAACGATACATTAGGTGCACCTTTCGCGCTTGACGACTATGAGCTAAGATTACCAACAACCAGGTCCCCTCGAACGGGTATTATACAAACTTCGACCCGTTCCGCGATACACTTCTTTAGTTTTTCTAGGCCGCGCACTTCATTCTTGGTCCTCATCGTCATCTCCGCCCAGCTCAAACGCCTCGCCAGCGACCATCCGGCCCCATTTCATCTGAGGCCGCACCACCTCCGCCGCTTTAACCGGCTCGCTCCTCAGCAGACTGAGTCCCTCCTCTCCTTGCCTGTCTGCCCGTACTGGCCGAATCTCCGCTCCCACTTCTGGCATAGGTACAATCAGGCCCATCACCCGGAAAAGGATGATCCAGCTTGCAAGCCACGCCAGCGTGACGGTCGTAGTGGTCAGCAAGCAGAGAAGATTGGCGGGCGTGGACGGGAGGCTGCTCTCATCCGGCGACTCGAAAGACGACGCAGGGTTCGTGCACGGCCGGTTGATGGTCGGCGGGAAGAGAGTCAGGATGATCGCGGCCACTGCACATGAGCTACTGTACGCTGTTCACGGGTTTCAGCGAGCTCACGAGGCCATAGGAGGAAGAGTGCCCCAGCGAGAGCGATCTCGACCGCGCGATCATGCCGGCCCGAGACGGTCTTCGTCAGCCCCGAAAGCCGAGCTTGGCGTTGCTTGTAGTGCCGGACAAGGCTAGAGTCAGGCAAAGATTCTACAAGACCTGCATTGCGAGCATTGACTTACAAAGCGGACGCAAAGCCACAACTGATCGCGCCGACCGCAACGAGGTACGCGTTCACGGCATCTGCGGTCAGAGCCAATTGAATAAGCTATCGTGTCACTCACTGTACCGGCTTTGCGTCTTTATCAGCGTAGCGATTGAAGCCCCGCATCCTCCCAAGGAACAAGCCAGCAGCGGAATATACGACCACAGCCTTCCCTCTGCGAACTTGTCCTTGAGTTTGAGGACCGGCGTGGGCGAGGTTAATGGTGCAGATGGACCGGGTTGAGGGTACGATCCGCTGCCCATCACCGGCCCGGGCGTCACGGTCCCGTACGACCTAAGTGTCCTTGGCGAGAATGGGTTCGGCTCCTCGACTCTAGGTGAGGTCGGCGGTGATGCCAAGGCCAAGTCCCACATGACGAAAGCGTCCATGGATTCCGGGTCGGCCTTGCTTCCTGCCTCCATGTCAGACAACGACAGATGGTAGCCCGGCGAGAGCGCAATGGATAGGATGACGAGCAGGAGGGATAGAGTGGTGATCGACAAAAGGTGGAGCAGGATCAGGTCGAAGGTAAGCAGCGGGCATGTAGGGAGGTACAGCTCCGAGAAAGATGTCGAGCAGATGCCCAGTTTCAGGATGAAGCGCGAGAAAGCCATAGTCGCGGCTGCAGTCAGCACGCGACCAGTATCAGACATAGCACGCACAGGTCCAGCATATCCAGAGCATCGCAACGAATGCAAACTCCACTCGGTCAAGGTATATCCTCCATGGCCGAGGTAGTAGCACATACCCCGTTCGACTTTCATCAGCGCATGCCCAGCCATGCACGCTACAAGGTGAGTCTCACAGGACAAGCACCCCGCCTAGACCGATCGATCCCAGCAATACCTCAATGCCACGGATGTCGCCCGGGTTCCCGCTCAGCATCGTCACGCCTGTTTCGCGATCAGCTCATCTTCCCCGGACGTATCGGAGACGGCCGATGGGGTGGACATACCTCCTATCGCTGAAGGCGCCGAACTGGCGATGGCCACTACGGAGAGCAATCCCAGGAGAATATGTAGAGCCCATCGCGACTGCCCCGTCGTTAGTAAGGGGGACATGATGGCGATTGGGTGGAGCAGATTCGCGATGGACGACTGAAGGGTAAGGGGTCATAACAATACGCGGGTGGCGATGTTGAGTACCCGGAGCATGTCACGTGGTTTCGCCGGAGTTCGCCTCGGCACTCCTGCTGCTTAGGCGCCTCTGCCTCTAGTGCATGCATGCATGCTTGGTGAAAGGAGGGGGGTTGGAGACTGGAGAAGGCCTGTATGCACTGCCGCTTCAATGCAGCATGGGCAGGGCGAAGGAAGCGACTATGACCGTCGGGGTCATCAGGCTGACTAAGCCAAAGTTCGGGTTCAGTGAGCGAGGTAAACCCCGCACCACTTTTACCACCAAAAGCAACAGACTGGTATCGTCGAGCTCATCTCTTGTGACCTGACCCAATCCATCCCTCGTTACTCCATCATCGTCGTTGAGCGACTTAGAGGTCTAGACCGAGCACATCATAGTCGATCGCGCCAAGGCCGAGATCACCGATCGTCCGCGGCTTAAAGGAGGGAGGCAGCGCAGGGGAGCAACCGGCTTTCGATCATTTCACTTGGACATCGACACCACCGGATACTGCACTCGTCTCCGCCGCTGCCGCACACGACCCGTCACGGCGCTGCTCAGGACTCTGTGACATATCATCCTGCTCCGACGATGAGCACAGCGATGCCTGCGGAGATGATGGTGTCAGGCGGATCTGAGGCAGTGATGGCAGGGTCAAACGAGAACGCTCAGACCTCTTCTTCGTCGGCTGGGCCATCATCATCATCATCCACCTTCTCCCCGCCCGGACCTTCTCGCCTCCCCGCTACCGCCACCATGACCGTCAACCCGAGCGCATTTGCCTCGTATGCCCATCCTCACCCTCACGGTGGTTCCTCCTTTAACCCTTACCACATCCACTCCACCTCCACGACCCCAACCATCCCCTCGCAAGCGGCCAGCGAAGAAAACGACGACGACGGTATCGAGATCACTGGCTCGAACATTCGAGCCCCCTTCCAATACAAGTCTCGAGCACAGCAGCAGCACAGCCGGATGGGTGACAGTACCGCGGCCGGCTCGGACAGCGCTGGCGCCGATGGAAGCACAAGTGCGGCAGCCAGCAATGGCCTCGGGGCGAGCGGTGGTGCAAGTAAGAGCAGAGACGGTGCAAGCGGATTTGGCGCAGTGGACATGGACCATAACGGCACTTCAGCCGCGTCAGCCATCGACCTCACGCGCGCACGTCTCCCGTCGCCGCCGCCAGTGGACCGCTCGAAGAAGACGGTGTGCATCGGCGCGGTGCAGAGCCGTGCGATCGGAGTTTACCCGTCCGCAGCGACGTACGCGGGGTATGGACCTCCGCCAGGAACCAAGGAGAAGTTCTCGACACTGGCGCTGAACGGCGCGGAGCTCATCAAGGCAAAGATCAAGGTGAGTGGTCTGTCGTGAGGAAGCGCTCGAGGGAGAGCTTGTGGCTGACGGCGCGCAGTTTCGTCAACCTGGTCAAAAGCCTAAGCCGGGAGATGCGTGGACTGAGCCGCCCGTCCCTACCTTGCACGTCATGACCCGTGAGTCTGGGCTGCTATTGCATCAGCTTGGAGAGACCATCAGCCTAACCTGCAGCGGGCATGTCATGCTACATTGGCGACCTGGATCCGAACCTCGCCGAGGCACTCATTCCGCTCGTTTCGAGGGGAATCCTCCGACTCGAGGCATACGTGCAGCGTCTACCCCCTGGCAGCGTAAGTTGGCGTGGCTCCTCCGTTGTGTCAACGCGGCCTGTGCTCACTTTCAGCCCACGTATAATATCTCGCTCAATGTTATCTTCTTCACGCTTCCATCCAATGTCGACTACATCAGCCAACATTTACTCGTCAACAATGTCTTCTTGCTTGACCCGGTTCCGCTTTACGACCCCACGCGCCATGCCGACTTCCCAGAGTATCATAATGCCCATGGCGGGCACCAGCATGCGTTGACGATGATGTACGCCGCGCAGCAGCGGGCTCTGATGATGACGCGAGGATTTTCCATGGAGCAGAACCAGCTGGATAAGGCGCGGCAGGTGGAGGTGCAGCGCGAACAGGTCGACCAGGTGTTCAAAAGTATGGAAGTGGGCGGGGACTTGGACATGTCGGATCCCGGTGAGCTGCACTGTTTGGGATGGACGAGTGACGCTGATCGATAGGACCGTATCTGAAATCATCGCTGTATCCGCACCAACGGCAAGCGCTTACATTTCTGTTGCAGCGCGAACAAGATTTCGTCTCTCTGAAGCGCGCTCGGAAGGCCCAGGCGAAAAAGGAGAAGAAAGCCCGGCAAAAGAGTGGGGACCTGACGAAAGATGACGAGGAGACGACGGGGACGAATGGGCTGATCAATGGCGAGGCCGAAGTCGCCAAGGCGAAAGCGAAAGACGAGTCGAGATCGCTTTGGGAGGAGATGACGACGGATGAGAAGGGCAGAGGGATCGCGTGGAGGCACGCCATCACCGGGGACGAAATCTCTGGCAGGAAGAACAAGCCGATCGAGTGCAAGGGCGCGATCCTGGCCGATGACGTGAGCACCTGCAGGGACCATTGTAAACAGCACAGGCGCTGACTTCAGATGGGGTTGGGCAAGACGTTGACGATCATCGCCCTGATCGCTGCGACGCGGGACGAAGCCCTCGAGTATTCGAAGATCAAGCTCGACAAGGTCAAGAAGGCCAAGGCGGACAAGGTGGACGACTCAAACGGCGCGTCCGCCATCGATTTCAAGACGCGGGTGTTCGACATGCCCGATGCGGATTCGGAGAACGGAACGCCGGGTCCTGGTAGCTCGAGCGCGAATGCCAAGGGCAAGAAGCGAAAGCTTGAGACGGTGGTGGACAACATGGACCGGCGAGCATCCGTTGTCGCTCGTTCGCCAGCGACGCTGTTGATATGTCCCATGTCGACGATCACGAACTGGGAGGACCAGATCCGGACGCACTGGGACGGCAAGGTCGAGGTCGTCGGCGGGTCCAAGGGTCTTGCACCTCCGACGGACCTTGTCAAGCGCCGTAAAGCGAAAGCTGGCGATTCATCTGATGACGACGACGACTTTGATCTCGAGACGCTTCGGGTGTACATTTACCATGGAGATTCGAAGCGTTTTGATCCCAGATACGTGGCAGACTTCGACTTGGTCATCACAAGTTTCAACACGCTTGCTCTCGAGTTCGGCAAGCAGACTGCGGCCAATGGAGACGAGACGCCCACGACGCCCGGAGACACGACCGCGAACAGCGACGAGGATGGAGTCGAAGGCGGCTCGGGCAAAGCGAGCAGGCAATTGGATGTCAAGGATGTGAAGGAGGTTTTGAAGAAGAAGGCGAAGGCGAAGATCGCGAAGGAGGCCCAGCCGAGCCCGCTGCAGCAGATCGACTGGTTCAGGGTGGTCTTGGACGAGGCGCAGTGAGTCCACGGCGGTCGGAGGGGTCACTGTGCAGAAGCGCTGACAGCCAGCTCGATCAAGAACCCCTCGACCGTCAGCTTCATGGCGGCGTGCGAGCTCGAGGCGGACCGACGCATAGCTCTTACTGGTACACCTGTGCAGAACAAGATCGAGGACGTCTGGGCGCTGTTCAAGTTCCTCCGCCTGTCGCCCATTGATGACAAAGACATCTTCAGCAAGTATATCCTGTCAAAGTGCAAGAGCGGCGACCGAGTCGGACTGGCGCGTTTGCAGCTCGTCATGAAGAACTGCACCCTGCGACGCACGAAGGAGACGACGATGGAGAATGGCGAAAAGCTTTTGTCGCTGCCGAAGCGGACGGAGATTATTCAATGGCTGGCGCTTGACGAGCGCGAACGCGGCATCTACGACAAACGCGTGGGCGAGTCCAAGGAGAAGGTCATGGAGCTCAAACGCAATGGCGAGCTGTCGAAGAATTACGGGCATGTCTTGCAGGAGATTCTTCGTCTGCGGCAGACGTGCAATCACGTCGACCTGGTCGATAGTGGCGTGGTGGAGGAGGACTATGATGGGACGATCATGGACTGGGATAGCGCGGTTTCGAATATCGATCTGTACGGTTTCAATCGCGCGAGAGCGGTGTCGGTCATGGCGTACCTCAAGCAGGGCGAGGAGAATGGGACAGCGTGCATGGAGTGTGCGCACGATATCGGCGATTGGTTCCCCTCGGTCGGGCTCGGCGGGACGGAAGAGGACGTCAAGGTTGAAGATGACAAGGCCAAGACGAAGAAAATGCCCTGGAAGCCGATTCTGACCAAGTGCCATCACGTCTTTTGTGAGTCAAAGGCACGCGACATTGTCCAGCTCAGGCGTAAAACGATCAGAGCTGACGACAGGCGTCAAGTGCTTCAAGAAGGCCATATATCCCGGCTGGCCTACGACGAAGAAAAAGCAGGAAAAGGTCAACGTTGCTCGTGCATGTCCTTGCGGCAAGGGCCTCAAGTTGCCGCACGACGTCTTCGAGGTCCTCCCGCCGCAGTACGAAGAGGAAGACGCGAAAGACGAAGCGCCAAAGAAGTACAAGCGGCCAAAGTACCAGCGCAAGGACGGCGAGCCCCTCGAACTCTCGACGAAGATGAAGTATCTCCATACCGAGTTGATTAAAAACTCGCAGCGGAATCAGTACTCGGTGCACTACGATCCGGAGCTGCTGCGTCAGGAGCTCATGGAGGCCGAGGTGCAGGAGGTCGGCGCCGACAGCAAGCCGCGCGTGATCAAGAGTGTCATCTTGTGAGTTGCGCCGGAATCCAGTCGGACATAAGCGCTGAAGCCAGCTCACAATGGACAACGATGCTGGACCGGATCGAGGATATGCTCAAAGTCTCGCAGATCAATTTTTGCCGGCTTGACGGAACAATGTCGCGAGATGACCGGGCGCAGGCAATGGAGGATTTGAAGAAGCCCAGGACGGAGGTCATGCTCGTCTCGACGAGGGCTGGAGGAGTCGGCCTGAACCTGACGGCGGCGTGTCGGGTCTTCCTCGTGGACCCGTATTGGTGAGTTGCGCGGAATTTGGAAGAGCTGTCAAATGGATGACGGACGGGACAGTGGCTGATATCAGGAATCCCGCTGTTGAGGCTCAAGCAATCGACCGAGTGCATCGATTGGGCCAGAAGTACCCCGTCCAGGCGGTGCGGCTCATGATTGAGAACTCGATTGAGGAGCGGCTGCAGAAGATCCAGGAGAAGAAGGCGAACTTGGCCAACTTTGCGCTGAAGAAGATGACGCGGGCGGAGCTGTTGGAGGCGAAGGTGAGCCCCCGACCTCCGGGAAGCTATTCTCGTGGCTGACGACAGGCGGACGAGCTGGTTGAGCTGTTCTCGTAAGGCCCAACGTTATGAGCACCGCGATGGGAGATATTCAGGTGCTCAAGTCCGGTCTCAACATTGTACGGCGATCATACACGCACGGCATCGATGCTTGAGGTCGAGTTGCTTGTCATTGCGCGATGCGACCGGAAACACGATCGGTCCGAAGGCCAGGCTCGCCGGGAAGAAGAAGAGAGTCTCATTCGGCGCCGAGGGCGTCGTCTAGCATAGACACATATACATGCATATGACGGAGACGATCATGCCATCGAGTGCAGATATGGTCTGCTTGAAACATCTCGGGCCAACGGGTGCGGTCTTCGGAAAGTCCAGGGGTGGCGCGGAGAGAGCAATGAGCCGCGTCCTCTGCGGCCTCCGCCTTTACACGCCGGCACACCGGGGAGCTATACACACACCAAGGTTGCGTGTGTGCCGTCTTCCCGTCCACCGTCGACGTACACGGACGCCCACCACATCGAGCAATCATCCTCGAATGCATCTGCGTTACAGGCATGCGAACAGCTAAGTACGTCGTTGGTGTGTGCGATGCCCGTCACGCCTTGATGGACGATCTGCGCCGGGGCGTGGAGAGCGTCACGGAGCGGCGGATACACGCCGATGTGTGATCTGATCGGATCGCGGCCTGTCCGCGTCTCGTCGCGTGTAGGCTTGTGAATGACTTGTTGTGCCCGATGTCCGGCTTCACCGACATGCCGATCATCCTACTGATGGGCTGGTGTTGACCAGCTCGAGAAAATACTTAGCGAAGGGCATCGCCAAGGACGTCCTTCCTGCAACTCACTGCACGAGTTCCATCCCCGTCTTCCGGCCCGCGAGTCTGACTAGACCTACCAGAGCACATTGACTGACTCCTCGCTTCGACTTGTCCGACTCTATATAGTCACTCAGAATGTCACCCAGCATCGAGCTCGATGCGCCAGACGCAAACTCGGCCGAGGAGTACATCGGTACACTGGTCAGAAGGGAGCGCACGCGTAGACGATCATTTGCGCGTCGACCGCCGACCGAGACCTGGACGCGATCCAGCTCTGTGAGTGCCGCGACTGGCCTAGCTGGAAAACGATAGCGAGCGCGTCGCTCATGATCAGGTCATCGCGAAGCTGAAGACGCTGGGGATGTCGGGGGACGGTATCGAAGTCGCTGTGCAGGTGTTGATGGGGCACGTTGATGCCAAGAGGCGGAAGGGGCGGAGCGAGGAGGGAGTTGTCAGGCGCCTGGAAGCGCTCCAAAGGGCCGTGAGTCGGGTGCCGAGCTACACTGGCCCTCCTTCTCGCTTGGAGCCAACTAAGGAGAGCAAGAGCTGACACACACCTAGACGCCGCCGAACCTGTCCGACGCGTTTCTCCTCGCGCGAGCTCAATGCAGCTTGCCCCTCCCCCCTTCCCACTCAGACTGCCTGCCCCATGGGATCGTCGCGAAGCACACGCCGGCGGAGATCGACGCGCCCGCTGAGCGTGTCATGATCCCCGGACCGTCCAAGAGCGTCCGGCTTTCCAGCGTCTTCTCGCCTAGCCGGGACCTGCCTCTCCAACCCGGACCGCTACCCTTCTCAACGGCGCCGATGAACGACCGAGCACAATCGAAATCAGCGCCTCGAACATTGCGTATGAGCTCCGTGTCACCCCACGTCCGAGCCCGCTCCTTGAGCATGTCGGGCTTCCTCCCATTTGTGCTCGACCCACCGGAGAAGGCTGGTCCGGGTCCCGACTGTGCACTGACGGACTGGAATGATGTTCTCGATATGGGGGCGCTCGACGACTTCCCTCTGCCGCCCTCGCACCTTCCGACCCCCGGCACGACACCCTCGTGTAAGACCACAAGGGAGGTGTCGACTTTACTGGCGTATCCCGCGGCCCCGTCGCCCTCGGCCTGGTCTATCGGAAGCAGTTCCAGCGACGAGATGCCAGTCACGCCCAGCCCACGCCGAGGCGAAGCACGATGGCGATGGTCCGGGCACGGCGATGACGACGATTCGAGCACCATCACTGGTGTCAGGGTAACAGGCAATGAGCGTGACTCGGCATCGCGCAGAGCAGTACGTCCGTGGAGGTCTTGCGGGAACAGCACGCTGATGTTAGATGGACCTCCATGCAGACGATGTGTTTCTCGTTGTCCTGTCAACTCTTCAAACAGGTGATTCCAAGAGCGATTATCGCGCCGGTCTGACCGTATAGCCCACGCAAATGACACGACGCCAGATGTAAAGAGATGCGACGATGATGATCCTTCTGCTATAGCAATGTCGTGGGTGGTCGGATCGTATATGCATACAATGGAATGAATACATGGCCCTGTGCGCTCGGTCTCGTCGCCCTTATTGCGCCTTCAAGAAGTTGGACGCCTTGATCTTCGACTTATTTCTGCCTGTCAGCTCGCACGCTTCGCCGACCGACCTCGTCCCGACGGTACGGGTTGGACTGCAAGTGAAGAGAGGTCCCCACTCACATCGCGCGTAAACGCTTCTTCTCCTGCGCATAGTCAAACTCGTGCCCCTTCTTCGGTATTTGCTTGGACTGCGTCGCAAGCTCCGACTTCTTCGACGTGGGGATGATCGTCCACAGCCACTCGGGGTACTCCTCATCTGCTTTGGCGACTGGGTCCGGCTGGTCTTTCAGGATAGAAAGGCCGTGCAGGACGGTGCCGGCAGCACAGGATGATTGAACTGAAGGTCAGCTGACGATTACAAGGCGTACCTGGCAACGTGCCTTCCTTCTTGGCGGCCAGCTTCGAGGTCGAGGCCGGGGAGGAGGATGCCGAAGCGGATGAAGCGGAGGGTGAGGTGGAGAAGTAGCAGAGGGCCGGTCGGGAGGCTCGAGCCGCAGATGATGCCGTGCGCAAGGCTTGTCGTGTGATTGTGCTAGTGAGCGACATGATGAGATGCAGAGCTCAATGGGCGATGTGTATGATGCAAGACAGATCCTGGCTTGTATGAACTAGCAACATTCATCATGGCATCCTCGTCTTGAAATCTCGGTCGAGCGGTATCAGCCGTATCACACGGCAGACCCTCAGCGTGAGATGACGTGTAAACACACCCAGACGCGTGCGGGCGCGCTCGACGCGTCGCCGAAGTGGACATGACGATTGATTTCTCTTTCGAACATTAGAAAGCTGTCTCCACTCACATACACCATGACGGAGCCGGCACCAGACGCAGTCATCTCGGCAGGAGATCATCTGCCGGGAATCACCCGGGTCTGCTTCTCGCCTGACGGAAAGTGAGCTACGCGGGACAAGAGCTAGAGCCGCGCTCACCGCAGAACCATCTTCACCGGAGGATATGACTGTCTGGTGCGGATACACGAGGTGGACCGGCCAGATGCCGAGCCGGGGTTCCACGACAACCATGACGAGCCGATCACGTCTCTGTCTTGCTCCGTGAGCTGCTGTTGCCCTACTTTGGCTCGTCGAGAAGCTCACGGGCAGGCGAACAACTTATTCACGGGATCGGTGGACAATATCGCTCGTATCTTCTCCTACCCGCAGAACGAATACACCGGATTCCTTACCCGCTCATCCGGTGTGCCCATCCGCTGGGTCTCCGTCGACTCTGCCGGCGAGCGCGTAGCTGTTTGTGCCGAGTACGGACGCTCCTAGACTGTCAAGCTAGCAGACTGACATACAGCGACTTGATCGTCAAGATCATTCATGTGGGGGACACCGACCGAGTGACCACGCTGGCGGACACAGCCAAGCCTGTCCGTTCGGCCTCATGGGATCCGACCGGCAAATACCTCGTCACGGCGTCGTGTGATGGCAAGCTCCGGATATATGACACGTCAGGGACGACGCCGGCGCTGTTAAAGATCATGGAGGGAGTGATTGCGCCGAGCGAGTCTGAGTGAGTATCCCGTGGTGGGATGAAGCGTCGAGAACGAGGCTAATGAGAGCTCACTGACGTCGTGCTATGCCGCATGGCATCCCTCGGGCGCTTACTTTGCGATTCCCACCAGGATCAACGGTACGTCGTGCCGAAAGAGCTCACTGGGCACGGCTGAACTCTCAGAAGTGGGTATCATCAATAGGGAAGGGTGGACGAAAGGGCACACATATGCCTCGGACGGACCGAAGACGGTGAGCGCTACGCTCTCAAGTTTGTCATCTGGGCTAAACTCCAGGCCTTTGGCGAGCTAGCATGGTCCCCGAATGGGCGATACCTCGTCGGCTCATCCGGCCCGCGTATACATGTGTGGTCAACGGAAAGCAGAACGCTTGTGGCGAAGTGAGTGACGAGCCATCGACATGTTCAATGGCTGACCTCAGGTACACTTCTACGAACGGCGATATATCCGGTCTCGAGTTCTCCCCCCGCGACAATTTGATCGCAGCGACCACCACGGAGGGTCATTATGTCAAGTGGGCCGGCCCGATCCCCTCCTCATTGCCCGATCCTGTCATCACCGAAGCGGCGCACGCGAAGAACCTCGACAAGCTGCTGGATGACGACTTTGGAGATGGCGACGAGGATATGGAGGACAGAGGAGATGACTTGGATGATCTGCATGATATGGGAGGTGACGATTGGATTGTCGATGACGATGGGGCGTATGGCGTCGAGGACGGGGAGAAAACCCGGGGCGGAAGGACGGAAGTCGGTGAGTGAAGAAAAGACGGACCTGGCGTCAGTACTGAGGCGCAGTGAATGTGACTAGGGCTCAAGATGCGTTTGCGCCTGGTAGCACGAGTATGAAGAATAAGAAGCGGTACCTCGGTGAGTGGTCGCAGCAATGATTGCGATGGCCTCAGTTGACCCGGCAGCTTTCAACATGATTGGTACGGTGGACGTGACAGACCAGGAGACGCATTACGTCGTCAACGTCGAATTTCACGACAAAGCGGCCAGGCGCGGCTACCACTTCCAAGACCACACCAAGTACTCCATGGCATCGCTAGGTGAGTGGCGGGTGAAGGCAGTGTCACTTGTCTGATGCGCAGGCGAGCAGGGTATCGTGTACGCTGCGCCAACGCAAGATGGTCAAGCGTCGACAATATACTACCGTCCGTACGATTCATGGGCATCTCAGGCGGAATGGACGGTCAGTCTGCTGCCAGGAGAGGACGCGCAGTGTGTCGCTGCGGGAGGTCCGGGCGGAGACGGCACGGGAAGCGTCATCGTCGCAACAAGCAAGGGCTTCCTCCGCTTTCTGAGCAGTAGCGGAATACAGCGATATATGTGGCGACTCGGAGAAGACACCGTTAGCATGGCTGCGAGCAAGGATGCGGTGTTTGTTATCCACCGGGAGGGCGGGACAAGTCTTGACGGTTGGTGATCGCTCAGCAGCACGGATGCGGAGTTGACGCCAGGATGCCAGAACTTGCGGTACACTGTCATCGACCTCGAATTGTTCGAGCTCATCCAGGAGGGCAGATTACCTTTGCCACGTCGGACCACCCTCTCATGGGTAGGCTTCAGCGCCGAGGGCTCACCGGCGATATACGACTCGACTGGCCTCCTGTCGATCCTCGACCGCTTCAGGCGACCAGGGCAAGCGCGCTGGGTGCCCGTGCTCGACTCGAACATGCTGGCGCGGAAACAGGGCCGAACGGAGAACTACTGGCCCGTCGGGGTGTCCGGCTCGCACTTTACGTGCATCATACTCAAAGGCAGCGAGAAAGAGCCGTGGTTCCCTCGACCGCTGGTGCAGGAGTTGGAGATGCAAATGCCGCTGCTGAACATGGACAACCAGCAGGGCAAGCTAGAGGAGAGGTGCGTGAGACAGTGGAAGTCGCAGGGCAACGCTGATGGCAGCGTCATACGTGGAGAGCTGCAGATCAACATCCTGACGGATCGAATCGCGCACACGGACGACAGCGGCGAGGCCGAGCACGATCTGCGCACGCGCGAGGTCGCGCTGGACAAGGAGCTGTTGCAGCTGGTGCAAGGCGCATGCAAGGCCGACAACCTGCAGCGCGCATTGGACATCACGCGAATGATGCACAACCCGGCGACCGTCGAGGCGGCGGGTAAAGTCGCGGCTTTCTATCACCTTCCGGGTCTGCAGGAGCGGATACGGGATGTCAAGGCGGAGGTGGAGGAGAGACGGTATAGGGAGAAGCGAGCGCGGCGGGCGGGTGACTCGGGGAACGGATATGCGAATGGCGGTTCCACGACGGGCCGAGCGTCCAAGCCAGCAGGGTTTTCGGACTTTGCGCCAAAGGCGAGTAGGAGGAACTTTGGCGGTGTACCACCTGGGACGGGCGCGGGTGCCAGTGTGAGAGATACGACACCCATGGCGAGCGGACGATCGGTCGAGACGTACATCCCCGAGACGCCGGATGTCCATGGAAGAGTGGATGAGACGCCCGCACCGGAGGACGAGGACGATGGGTATGCGTCACCTGATGCGAAGAGAAAGAGGATGGCAGAGACGCCAGTAGACGATTTCGTGGTTCCCAAGAAGCGGGCAGACGAGTTCGCCGTCCCGTCAACAAACGGTCAGTCTGTCCGCGCGACGTTTGAGTCCGAGCTGATCCGCAGGCTCAGCCAAGAATCCATTCGCGAAAAAGTCGCAGGCCTCGAACCCGTTCGCCAAGCCCGCTGTGGCCAAGCCCCTCGATGCGGTCAAGAGCACGTCGTTTTTTGAGCGCGTGGATGATATCGAGTCGAGCGGAGTGCCGAAGGGTGAGTGTGGTCGTTTTTTCTGTGGTGCATGGCTGAGGCCCAGCAGTGAAGAAGGCGAAGAAAGAGAAGGCGCCTCCGCCCGGCCCGAAGCAGACGACGTTGTTCGGCATGAAGAAGCCTCCTCCGCCGGTGCGGCCCGTACATCAGGCCAGCACCGCGTCGACGGAGACGGACGGGGACGTGGACGATTACATGCGCGGCGGAGAGGAGGAAGAGACGCAGACGGATGATGTGCCGCATGGAGTGCTCGAGGACAGCTTGGTGCAGGAGACGCTGAGCCCGGAGCCTTTCGACGACGAGTAATGTGCGAAGACTGGCGTAGGGCGATCTAGGGGCAGACGGACCCGCCCCAGCGGTGTAGAATAGACCTGTACGCATGATGTATACGTACGCGATATGCATTGCATCTTTCATGAGAAGCGGCCGGGGGACCGACCCGCGCAGGAATATGCTTGATGCATGGGCAGGGCATCACATCTAGTGCAGTGTCTATGTTGGCGGAACGGCGTCTTTGACCGTCACGTCCATGTTTTGTAATATACAGATCTCGTACGCGACCATCAAAAGCAGCTGGCCCAGGAAGTCGACCAGGGCCGAATGTATTGGCAGGGTGTACGAGCTGTCGTTAGCTTGGATGTGCGCAGCTTGCGTCCTGGTCGACTCACTCGGGGTCGAGGTCCTTGGACCAGAAGAAGAGGGTCATACAATGTGCGAGAGCGAGAGACATCATCGTCTAGCCGTAAGCGCTTAGCTCGCTCGTACCCCGTACCGTGCCGCCTGCTTGACGCTGAACTGTGCGACACTCACCGTAAGGGTGAAGCAGGCCCAACCGGCCCATCCGAGGCTCAAGTCGATCCATCCGGCCCATGAGACGAAGACGAGGAAGCAGACCTGACACGCGTACGCGAGGAGCCCGAGGGCTATCATGCCCTGGTTGGCGGACAGACCGGGGCCATTTTTCGCTTGATGAGGCGATTGCAGAGCCGTGTGGAGCATGGTGGACATTCGGTTGGCGTGGATACCGCCTATCGCGCCGGTCAGGCCGGTCATGGAGATGGCGAGGAGGGCGAAACCGCGATACTTGCCCACGCCCGCTTCGAGCGCCATGCCCGTTCCGCTCGAGATGAGCATCGCGCCGATCTTGACATCAGTGGTTGATCATAGTTCGTGTGCAGGGGGACGTACGAGCGGCGCCCAGCCGCCCTTGGCGACGTTCTTGACCCACTGGTTCCGCATCACTCGGCGCGTGAACCATGCAGCCGCGACCGACATGAGGATGACAGCAATGAGCGGAATGGGCGTGTCCATCGTGCCGACGAGCGCAGCGCCAAGCAGGGCGAGGATGAACAGCGTGAGCAGGTCGCCGAGGCACGCAGCCAGGGGCGGAGTGATATTGTCTGCCGTCAACGCGTCGCCCGCTAGGCGCTTTCCCGCAAACGCACCAGGATCAACGCCGCACCACCGGCACAAGATGATTACGGAGCTCATGAAGCTTCCGAGGATGGCACTGCTCAGACCCGCGGAGCCCATACCCGTCGCGAGCACCATGACCAGCTGCTGCCACCCGGGACGCGTATACCCCTCGTGCCATTCCTGCTCGCCGACCGCCAGGCCCGGGTCGACCGGCGAACCCGGGACAGTCGAGTTCATACCGCCCACCGCGCCGGGCGGGACATCTCCCAGCCGGTGGACCGTGAACAAGCCTAAGACGAAGCTGAGCACAGCAGCGAGGCACGAGATGAGCAGTGCTTGGAGCCCAAGGAGCGTCATATTCGCCGTGAGCAGCGCACGGCGTGTATGCCGGTGGTCCAGCTCGCCTATGTTGGCAGAGGTACCGAGTCGTGCGGACAGACACATCTCGAGATTGCCCTTGAGGTTGCCGATCATGGGGACGAGGATGAACAGCTCGTCGACTCGGCGGAAGACGCGCCATCGCGCGAGGTGCTCGAGCAGCTCGCCGGTGAAGACGTAGCCGACAAGCGAGAGGAGCAAGGACGGGGTCGACTGCGCGTCAGGCATGCCTTTGCAGCGCTTGCGCATGCTGGAACGCGCCGGGACAAAGCACTCACGCCCAAAAGCAGGTTTCGCAGGTCTCGCAGATGACTGCCCGATGTGCTGGCAGCGCCCGCGAGAGGCTCCTCGTACTCTAGCTCCTGTAGCCATCCTCGTCCATGCGCCAGCCCTTCTGCTCCTAGCATACGCGATCTCTCGCCCTCGACTTCGCCCTCATAGCTCCATAGCTCTTTGTCGCTACTCTTTCTCTCAAGCACAGATTCAGTTTCATTCGTGGCATTCGAATCGAATGACCTCCGATGCCGCGATTCCGGATGAACACTGGGCTCCCAGCCGACATCTCCATTCTCCACGCCTATACCCTGCCGCCGATCTGCTCCGCTCGAGAAGACATGATCCGGCGTGGGCCTCTCCCACTTGCTCCCTTGTCCGTTTTGCTGATGCTTTCTATCGTCCGGGTCGTCGTCGTCCTCGCCTGGCGTTGCGCCTGTCACGGCGGTAGCTAATCTCCGGGCTTGGCGCAGTGTTTCTGACACGTCGCGCTTGAGGATGGGCGACATGCGTTGATGCTGGGGCGTTTGGTTTTACTTCGCCTCGGTGACTAATCCTAATTGCTGTATGTATGCCGAGTATGTATGTGTTAGATGGACGATGAGATATGGGTACGGGGTAGTACCTCTACGGTGATAGTCTGGAGTATGGCTGATGACAGTCCGCGCGTGCTTGAGTTATGATGCTTGGCTGAAATAGGCAAATGACTGGCTGTCCGGAATCCGGTTCCGTGCGGTTCTCGGTCTTGATCGGCTCCACCGGGCACATTCGCATCAACACCAGACACGCGCTAAGCTTGGCTCGATTTCACGCACGGTTCACGACTTGGTATTGCAAACTCGCTTGCTTCGTCTCGTGAAGCGTGAGACAGGCTATCCTTCGCCCCTGTCAACAGTTGTCGTCGAACAGCATACATCATCTGGCTACTACCGTTTGTATGCATACACTTCCCTTGGCCGCAGCCGCGACTACCGTATCATCACGTGACCCCGCGGTACCCGCCGGGATGTCTAGAGTGATTTCGGATTTGACCGAGAGTGTGATGGTGATTCGAAAATAAGCCGGTCAGCTCTTTCGAATTTCATGAGCCACCTCGCCCGCAGATTCTTCAGCCTGCATCAGCATCAGCCCGCTTCCTCCCGACCCTTCTCCCCTTCTCATACACGTACAGGCGTGTCTAGCTGTGGACACGAGCAGACTTGAGCGATAGCTGGAAGAAAGGATCATGACCGCCAACAAGCAATACCCGTTTTGGTACGTCGCATTTGACCGTGTTTTGGCCATACCCGCTAATCTATAGGCTGGGCGGTATGTCTTTCCTCCGAGCAATACATCAGAGTGATGGCTGACCGCTCTTCTTCCTCCGACTCCTTCCTCGTCTTCGTTCATTCCCTGCTGCCCATGCCCGCTACTCGACCTTGCTACGTACAGGTGCTGCCGCGTCGAGTGAGCAGGCTCTCCCTTTTCCGTATCTAGCTTCCTCGCTGACTGTAGTGGCTGCGTGCTGCACGCATCCCCTCGACTACATGCGAGTGTACGTACAATGTCGCTCACCACTATGACCTCCCGCTAAACAGTCAGCCGGATGCAGACCTCGACGGTCAAGATGGGCTTCGTCCAGTCCATCTCGAACGTCGTCAAAGAGGGCGGTGAGCTGCACGTCGTCCACGCCGATTCAGCGACTGAGCCACAGGTGTGCGATCATTATACACCGGTCTTTCAGCGTCCATTTTCCGGCAAATGACATATAGCGTGACGAGACTAGGAGCCTACGACGTGATGAAGCAGTCGCTGTCGAATCAGGGTGAGTTGAGGGCCGGTTTGCCCGGGACCTCGGGTCCGTCCGGTGCCCGAAGTCGGGCGCGTCCTTTGGGACGGAGCTAGGGTCGCTTGGAGAGGCGCTGACAGACAGGACAGAGGAAGCTGGGTATGGGCGAGATGGTCCTATGTGCCAGTGGAGCCGGTGTGCTCGGTGGAATAGCCGGAAACCCAGCCGGTGAGTCTTGCCGCGTCTGCGATATGGTAGCGCTGACGTGTCAGATGTCGTTCTTGTCCGGTGCTTATCTCGCTGAAGACCACGACGGAGCCACGCTGAAGCCTAGTATGATCACCGACCCCGTTAAACCCCTCGAGCAAAGAGTAAACTACCGCAACGCCCTGCATGGCGTGTACAAGCTTGTCACCGTCGACGGACCATCCGCCCTGTTCCGTGGCCTCGCCCCGAACACTGTGCGTCCGAGTCTGACCTCGCCAGAGAGCCAAACTCACACCAGGTTCGAGCGATCATCATGAACTCGGGCCAGCTCGTCTCCTACGACGTCTTCAAGAACTTCCTCTCGTCCACGGGCGGAATGTCCGAAGGCCTGCCCCTGCATATGCTCTCGTCCGCCCTTGCCGGAACCGTCGCCACAACCATCTCAGCACCCGCCGACGTTGTTCGGAGTAGAGTCATGAACATGCGTGCGGGCTCGGACCAGGGGCTGGTGAGCTTGATCGGCGAGAGCTTGCAGAAGGAGGGTCCGCGGTTCTTGTTCAAGGGATGGCTGCCTGCTTGGAGTGAGTTTCAAGCCGATCACCGTAGCACTGTTGTGGTAGTGAGGGAGCAGCGCTTATTCCAGTCCGTCTCACGCCCAACACCATCTTCATGTTCGTCTTCCTGGAGCAGCTCCGAAACGCCGTCGACTTTGTGCGCACGAAACCGGAGCTCAGCGCGGCGGGACGTCTCGCCTAAACACCTGTATCACACACTAGCTATCATACGATACCCTGACCCGCGCATAGACAACTTAGAGGACATAGACGGATCAATCTGCACAGCTAGCATATCCTACTTGATTATATCAGTTCACATAGCGACCACAGATGTACTTGCAATCTATCTCCAGAAACCCCCGGTCGCCGTCGAGATAGCCTTCCATGCGTCTGTGAGATCCCCGATCGGGTCAGCGGGCTTGCTCAGCTCGTCAAAGTACCGCGTGACTTTGCTCATCAGCCCCGAGTCGGAGTTGAGGACATCGGTCAACGCTCCGGACACATGGTCCTGCCTCGCTTGTAGAGTGAGGTTTGGCGTGGTACTCTCCTCTTGGCTCAGCTTGTCATTCCCGCTCCCCGTCAGTGTCGGAGCAGGGCCTCGTAGCTTCCGTCCGAAGCCGCCTAGCTCCGAGGTCAGTCTGCTGAAGAGCCTCGTCTTGGTCGTGTCTGCCGTATGGGTCGGAGCGGCAGCGGAGAAGGCGGTCGAGGGAGGGTTGATCGTGCTCTGCGGGACATGTACGGCTTTCGTTGATGGCTCGATGTTCGGGTTCGTGTTCAACGGGGATTTGTCAGCGTACGCAGGCGCCACGTACTCGCTAAGCTTGTACCCAGTGGGCCATTTGGACTTGACGCGGCTCTTGAGTCCTCCAAACGCACTCGTCGCGCCGTGTAAGCGATCGGTCACCCCGGCGAGGTACGCTTTGGGATCGGGTCTTTCCCATTCAGAGAACCTCGACTGGATCCGGTCTTTCGCCTCAACCAAGCCCGTGTCGAGGTTGGATGGTATCAACGACTTCCAGCCGGCGGCGCGTCTACGGAGACCCCAGTGGGGCAGGGACGGCAGGCGGGACGCCGCTTTCTCCGTCCATTTTGGCGCACGGTCCGGCATCCAACCCATGGCTGCTGACGCGGCTGTGCAAATGGTATCGCGTATACCTCTCGCCGTGCCGCGGTGCCAGTCCCAATGTGCCGGACTCGATTGGGCGGAGCTCGGCGTGAGCTGATGGGTGATGTCGTCCATCCTGTCGCCATCGCCCGCTGCCTCATTGACAGCGGTCATCGTGTCTGTTGGCGGCATGCTCTCGGCATCGCTCGAGACCATTTTATCAAGACCGGCCGTATTGGGAGTGCCCTCTCGCATGCTTGTGTCTGTGCCCACCTCCTCTCTCATCCTGCTAGCCCGGTCGATAAGCGCTGAGAGAGGAGAAAGGGCATCAAGATCGAGAGGCGGCTGAGTTGTCGGCGTGTCCCCATGATCCGCGGAAGTATGATTGGGATTCGACTCGAGCGCTCCATCTAGATCCTCTACCAAGGCAGATCCCTGCAGTTCCGAGTCCTCGGCAGCGAGGACCATGCCGTCTGGGTGGGATGTCATGGACTCTGCTCCCTGCGCGTGCCTCTCGTCAAGGAAAGTCCTCCTGTTAGCCTCCGCCGCCGCGGGGATCAGGGTAGAGGAGTGAACGTCCATCAGATCTGGGCCAATCGGCTCCTTTCCCGTCGTCTGCCTTGGCTCGAAAACGTTCCGGGCGGAGTCGACATTATGTGCCGTTGGAGTCGAGTTCGTGGTGATCGTGTCCAGATTCTGAGTAGTCTCATTCTCGCTCTCGAACGCCGAGGCATGGAGGCTAGCGGTGCCAGTGACGGCCTGCGTGGGCTGGGAGCCGAGGACCATTCTTTCTTTCCTGAGCGTCTGCGCATCTTCAGGCACATCAGTGATGGATCGGGGCGGTCCCGTTATAGAGCCGTACGCCGTGTCCATTTGAACCAGAACGGGCGAGATAGCTCCCAAAGCACAGTCCGGGATCGTCTCGGCGCCAGAGGATGTAGCGGAAGTCTGCTCATCCCACTTCCTCACATCGTTCGAAGTGAAAGCGTTCGTGAGATCATTCTGCGAAGACTTGTGTCGACCTCGACTGGTGTCTGACCCCTCCGCATTAGGGTCGAAGAACTGCTGTGCAGGCGACCCTGGGCGGGAGCCGGGTGGCGAAGTCATGGGTGAAGCGGGTGGCGTGTAGAAGAGGTCGTCCGAGTCCGCTGACAGCGCGAGAGCGTGCGAGTCTGTGCTCCCGCTCGCTTGAGGACGTACCGGACCGCTCATATCAGACTGTTGCGAAATGAAAGGCGTCAATGTCTCCCGATCAAACGACACTTCAGATCCGGTGGCGACTGAGGGAGTAGTGGGCGGACTGAAGGAACCGTCGCTCGATGGCGACAGGGAGAAAGTGTCGGACACCAAGCTGATTGTGGATGGAGAGGAAATGCTATCCGAGACCTGACTCGGCTCAGACGAGGACTCTTGCGAGTCGGGGTATGAAGCGAGAGATGTCATGGCGGCGGATCTTGGCGGGAGCTTGGTTTCGGGCTCGGCTGTCCTGTGGGGATGACGCTTGCGGAGTGTGTGCTCCCGAGGGTTGTGATGAAGCTGTCTGGTGGGGACCGGGCTGAAGGCTGCAAAGTTGAGGTCGACAGATGAACGGACGACAACCAGGTGAGCAGGTGGCGAGCTGAGCTGTGGATGGACCCCC
>CAUG01000138.1:0-18633 GCA_000442785.1 Papiliotrema flavescens NRRL Y-50378
CGGAGGCGACAGGAGGCGGAGGCGACAGGATAAGGCGGCGAGAGGAGGCGGAGGCGACAGGAGAAGGCGGCGAGAGGAGAAGTGTGAAGGGGCGAGAGAAGAAGTGTGATAGAGGCGAGAAGATGGCCAAAGCTTGACCAACGCGCAGAGGAGGATTTGAAGCGTAAGATGAATCCATCGGACGATGGGAAGGGGTCGACGTGTGCGCAGAGGTGGAAGATGAGGTCCAGGCGCACAACACAAAACCTTGCATACCCCGACAGTCCCAATCTCACACTCCCGCAGGCACTACGTGTACAGATCATCCCAACCACTCGCCCCATAGCTTACTGGCTCATCTCCCTCTGGTACACCTTTCAATCTCACCCCGTGACCTCGTGACTGCTCCTCGATACCTCGTCCCGCACGCGGCAACGGCAGTATCAGCCGAAACCTGCGATCAACCCACGCTCATCTACCACCACTCACGCGTCCTTGCCATTCGAGTAGAACCGATGCAGTCGCTTCTCTCTCACAAATCCAAGATGCCCGTACAGGCTCAGCGAGGTTGCATTATCGTATTCTGTCTCCAGCACGACCTGTCGTGAGCTCGGCGCAATCATCGCAGACCTACCTCATCGGCCCCATGATCGGCCATTGCCTGTATAACCTTCCTTACAAGCGACGACGCTGGAGTCAACAACCACTCCACATTACCTCTTACCTATGCCCCTGCGCCGCCAAGCCCGGTCCACCGACAGCATAGCAATGTACCCGCGATTCGTTTTGCCCCTATGCATGTCCTGCTTGCACACTATCGTCCCGATAGCCGTCTCGAGGTTGTCCGGGCTGTAGACCTGATGTCAGGCGGGCCACGGTCGATTGATCGTACCATATACGTGAGACGTGGCCTGCTAGTCAGCGACAAAGTCGATTCAAGGACGCACCAGTCCTGCAAGAAGTACCGAAAGGTGTACACTAAGGTCAGACCCAAGCGACATCACATTAGCCCACAATTGTAACTGTTGTCAACCGACACCTGCGCGAAGCTTTACACGTACGGTTCACTCAGCTCCTGATCGCATAGCCGCATGATATCTTGCAGATCCTTCTCCTCGTCCTGGAACGTCCTGTAGACCAAGTCCACTCGCGGCCGCTCCCCCTCGCCTGATACCAAGAGTGCGCTCCCCTCTACACCCTCCACCGCATCTATAGCTCGGCCCTTCCCCTTGACGTCGAAGCGGGACTCAACTATACGCTCGCGTGCGAGCAGGTGACGCTGTGTCGATGGGCCGGCTTCTGTTGGACCGGGCACCGTCAACTCCCCTCTTGCTGTGGCAACAGGACTTCGATGCGGATGGTCGACCCAGGAATCCCCCTGCAGAGGCCCCGCTGTCATTGCACAAGCCATGAGTAGGGAGAATGTGCAGGAGGAGGCAAAAGAGTATTCATCAACAAGCGATGACCGAATTGGCCGAATTCGACCCCCCCGACGCGCCTGTTCTTGCTAACCGGTGGACCCCGAATCTGCAGACCGAGAACGCTCACACCACTAGATCAATGGTTTTCGCCTACTTGGGATCAATGATTGGCTTCGCCTTTTCTCGCGCCGCTCGAGACCCCTCCCCTCCGTGGAGGCAAGCACAGAGGGGAGGGATTTTGCTAGCGGCGAAATCTCGCCGGCTAGGCGAGAATCATTGATCCCCAGTACAGTAGCCGGCGAGATCTCGCCGCGGCAAGGAGGGGGGTCGTTTCTCGCCCGCTCGAAACGGCGAAGCCAACCATTGATCCCAAGTACTCGTACACGATGCATGAAGATCTACCAAAACTCCAGTTCAATCAGCCTTGCGCCTCGGCGGGCCATTGCTCACCAACACTTCCGCCGCGCGCAGACTCTCACCCGCCCTCGGTCCCAGACTCATCCTCGGCCCTGAACCCCCCGCCTCCCCCGGAGGACTCGAGGCCCTCGGCCCCTCGCCAAACCAGTCGTCCGCGCCGACCGCCTCCCCACCCCTCGTCGCCACACCCCTTGGGTTCGAGGTCGAGCCCCACGCCTCACTCTGCACCCGTCGGGGCGGGGGAGGCGTTTTTGTCCGCACGCGCAGGCTATCCGGCGCCAGCGACGCTTGCTTCGACGCCGACCCTTCATCGCCCCACGGGAAATACGACGTCGCAGGCATGTTGACCGGGGTATGCAGCGGCGATCCTCGCACCGGCGTCCGCGGCGCGATCAACCCCTCGTCATTCTTCCTCCGACTCCTCAAGCGGGGCAGCAGCGACAACACCGGCGTCAAAATCGACTTGACCAGCGAGGCGGACGCATGACGGCGCGGCGTCTGTTGACCGGTCGGTGTCGACAAGTCGACGTGGCCTGGCGCCGGGGACGACGGCTGTGACGGCGAGGCGTCTGCCGTAAGTCTTCGAAGATCCCGGGTGACGTACCAAAACTCGGCAAGGCATTATCGTTCGCGCTCAGACTGAGGAACAGAAACAACGGCACAAACCATACGCAAATCGCAAAGAATGCGGCGACGTCCATGAACGCCGGTCCGTCGTTGTACGCACCCGCGCCGTACCGATATTTGGGCTGCCTGAAGCGCTTGGCCTCTTTTGCCTTGGCCGCGAAATGGTAAAACCAGGTGAAATGATCTGCGACGACCAGCGCGCAAGACGCGAGGAACCGCGGCGAGGTGAGGGAGATGTACGGCCATGACGATGAAAAGTTGGACAAGTAGACGAGGTGCGCTGTGATGGAAAGGAGCGTCGGGAGGATGGGCAAAGAGTCGGTAAAGACGAGCACGACGTGGAGCGTTATGACCACCTGGACGTCAGCATGCACCAATAGATGCACTCACGTAAATGGCCCGCATGCCTATCGTCTTGGCATGCTTGGAGTGCTCCTCGATGAGCTCTGCTATCCACAACAGGCCGCTGGCTGGGGGTTAACATGCGCGTCTACCGGCTACTCACCCAGTGACAGGGTGACGAAGAGGAAGCCCGCCAAGCCGCCGAGATACGAGAGGAGGTGTAGAAGCGCCATGAGCAGGAAGGGTCTGCTTGTGTCGAGGCAGAGGAGGAGGACGTGTTCTACAAGGGGGCAAGCAATAACTTGGTACACCAGACAGCGACCGAGTGAATGACTGACCGGACGGGATCAAATTTCCCCACACCTCGTCATCATCCACCCGCAGGCCACCGGACACCGGCTGGATACTCACTTGCTCCGTATAGTCCGCTCACACCTCATCCATCACGGACCACCATGAGTCAACTAGAGAGTGAGTCTGTCATCCCCCCTACCCGACTAACACCCAGAATCCCTGTTTCAACTCAAGGTCGGTTACGCCACCCACCCTACGACACACCTAACCCCAGTTCACAGCCAAGCAGCTGCAGCGGCAGTCGAAAAAGGCCAACAAGGATGAAATCGCCGAGAAGAACAAGCTCAAGCTGGTGCGTTGCTCGACCGTACAACGCTCACACCAGGCGCTGCAAAAGGGCAACCAGGAGGGTGCGCGTATCTATGCCCAAAATGCCATACGCAAGAAGACCGAAGGGCTCAACCTCCTCCGCCTCGCATCAAGAATAGACGCCGTGGCCAGCCGGGTCGAGACTGCCGTCACGATGCGGACGGTCACAAATAGCATGGGCAGCGTGGTAAAGGGTATGGACAAGGCGATGGAGAGTATGAATTTGGAGAGAGTAAGTCTGAATAGTCGACGCCCCACTCATGGCAGATCTCGCTGGTCATGGACAAGTTTGAATCACAATTCGCCGACCTCGACGTGCAGACGTCCTACATGGAGTCGACCATGTCAGACACGACGGCATTAGCCACGCCTCAGGACCAGGTGGATGCGTTGGTCAACCAGGTCGCGGATGAGGCGGGGCTGGAGGTGAGGCAGGGGCTGGAAGAGGGCAAAGTGCCAGCGGCGGTGCCTCGCGAGATCGAAGGCGAGCGATCGGCAGTAGCTGTGGAGGAGGACGGGCGGTTGGCGGATCGGCTGCGAGCCCTGCGGGTGGGTCAGCTGTGGGTGGTTGTGCGTGAGCTGATGTACAGCCTGCGACCTAGGCACGGGCAAAGTCTCGCCAGCACATGCAGCGGCGAGTGTCATTTTACACTGCTTGGCCTCGTTTGATCGCCAACGGCCATGTATATACCCGTATAGGATCCCAGATGCATATACTGTTTGTACGATACGGGCCATCGCGGGAGCAAACCGCCAACGCGGGGAAGCTTGACGCGTGTCCGGGGTAAGCTCAGCCAACCTTTGTCCCAACGAGTATTCCACACGTAGTCACTCCTACAACATCATGACCCGCCTCGCTGCGCTTGCACTCGCGCTGACCGCATCGGCAGCGGTCGCCGCGGAGACCAAACCGTACAGCGCCGCGACAGTGCTTGGACTCGGCCCAGCTCGTGAGCGACACCTGCTGGTCGACGACTAACCTGCAGTGGTCGACAGTTACGAACCAGTAAACGGCCGGTTCCAATGTCTCGACGGATCTGGCACCTTGCCTCTCTCTGCCGTCAATGACAACTATTGCGACTGTCCTGACGGCAGTGACGAGCCGGGCACGTCAGCGTGTGAGGGCGTTGGGGACGGCTGGTTTCACTGCCAGAATGAAGGCCACGTCCCCGGCAAGGTCCGGCGGTCCCGCGTGAACGATGGATTGTGCGGTGCGTCCAATTTCGTTAACCCCACCTAACCCCCCGGACCGCCCAAAGTGTCCACTCGTTTCATCCCTGTTCCCGGCTCCCTCGTATGCATCGCCTCCTTGTTCGCCTCGAGGTTGAGCGCCGCTTGTCGCAGCGGGTCATCCGCCTCCACACCCGGCGTGGGGTCGACTCGTTAACCCCACCTAACCCCCAGAGGAGTCATGCTGCGACGGCTCGGACGAGTGGGCGACTGGCGCGTGTTCCAACCAATGTGCCGAGATTGGCACGAAACATAGGCAAGCCCTCGAGACCGAGCTCAAGACGAGGAAGACGGTAAGCACGGGCCGCGCTAGTATCACACTGTCTCACGACAGGGTGCCAAGATTCGAGGCACGTACATCAAATGGGCTGTGGGCGAGACGAAGCGGCTCGAGGCGGAACTTGAGAAGAAGCGTGGGGAACTCGCGGGCAAAGAGGCCGAGGCGGAGCAGACCAGGGGTGGGTGGACGCCTGCACCCAGGGCTAACCCCTAGTCCAGCTCGAGCGGACCGAGGCGAAGAGCAAGGACGATCTGGAGAAGCGCAAACAGACTCGTAAGTGATAGCTCAGCCCTCGGCTCACCTCAGCGCTCTACACTCACCTTTTGTCGCAAAAGCTCGCCCTCACGCGGCTCAGGTCGAGAACCGCTCGTATCCAGTCCGAGCTGGATACGCTGCACAATATCCTGGAGGAGCTCAAAAAGGGATACAACCCAAACTACCAAGACATGGCGGCCAAGGCGGCGGTGGTTGGATATGAGGAGTTTTTGAAGGGTGCGGAGTCGGACGGCGTTCCCGACAACGGCGACGACGACGAGATTACCGACCGCGAGCTCGACGACATGGAACGGAAGGACCTGGACGGGCTGTTGTTGTCGGAAGCCATCGCAGAGGACGACAACGACGTCGAGGACAGCTTACGTGGGTGACCCTCTGCCCCGCGCGCTGACAGTAGTATACCGCATTGACGAGTACATCCCCGACGCGCTGTACGACCAGTGGGAGACTGTTCGCGATGTGGCAATCGACTGGATGGTCCGGATTGGCTTCCTGGGGCGTGGATCCAAGGCTGCGGGCAAAGGTCCCGACGGTCCGCGTAAGTTAAGCTGATGAACCAAATCGCTCACCCCAGACGTCGCGGCTGCGCGCGAAAAGCACACCCAGGCCAACGCCGAACTCACCCGGGTTCGCAGCGACATCACCAAGGCCGAAGACACCCTGAGACAGATGCAAGAGCGGTTCGGACCCGATGCCGAGTGGAAAAAGCTCGACGGGACGTGCGTGGAGCACGACGCGGGAGAGTGAGTGACTGAATCGAACCCCACTGACGCCAGATACACCTATGAGCTGTGCTTCTTTGGCAAGGCGACGCAAAAGAACAAACGCGACGGGTCGTCTAATCACCTTGGGTAAGTCAAACGCAAAGCCACGCTTACGCCAGCTCTTTCACAGAGTGGAAAGCGTCAGAGCCCGCGGGGACGTTTGACTACTACACGAGGCAGCACTACCGCAATGGGTGGGTTATTGCCCGAGGCTTGCGCTGACCCTAGCGCGCGCTGCTGGAACG
Organism: Papiliotrema flavescens NRRL Y-50378; assembly: GCA_000442785.1. Lineage (NCBI taxonomy): Eukaryota > Fungi > Basidiomycota > Tremellomycetes > Tremellales > Rhynchogastremaceae > Papiliotrema > Papiliotrema flavescens. The sequence goes on from CAUG01000138.1 coordinate 6,245, forward strand.
GCCCAATGCGGTCGGTAACTGTTGACCTCACATGCGGCACAACCAACACGATTCTCAGCATTTCCGAACCGGAAAAGTGCGAATACCACATGAAGGCCACGTCGCCGGCGCTGTGCTGGCCCCTGGATCCCGAACTCAACGTCAAGGAAGAACTATAGATGCATCTGTGTCACAACTCCTCGTGCGGACGGACAGGTCCTTGCTTGCGCGGGGCGGAGTGCTTCTTCGCCTGGTCCAGGCCTGACGACGTCGAGTCGGAGGCGTCGCAAGGTGGAGGAATGGGTGTGGCCGGGTCGATGGGAGGGTTGACGACGCGGCCGACGAGGCGGTAGTCTTTGTGCTTGGCGAAGAATGATCTCCACGACTCGAGGCTTTTGAGCTGTTCCGCGTTGAATCCACGAAGGTCGTGTGTAAGGTGTGTTTGGAAGCATCCCGTGACAAAGCTGCGACTTGCGTCACGGCCAGCCCTACAGTCAACTCAGACTTCGACCCCAGCCTACATCATGTTATAGCTTCCCCCTTTGCCGTAGATCCGCCTGTTCTTGCTCACGTCGTAAACCTCGCCCATGATCCCGACGTACACCGGGAGCCAGCGGTCAGAGCCGTCGAATCGGCTCAACGCCCGGGGGCTGAACGTCTTGAGCTCGCGGCGGAAGGGGTTGATTGGTGCGGTCTCGACCCATTTGGTCACTGGGGCGAGTCGCGAGGCGAGGTGGAACGTATACGTGTTGGTAGTGAAGGAGGATAGCAAGGGGAGGAAGAGGGCGATAAGCAGTAGGTGGAACCAGGAGAAGCGCTGTGGAGGCTGCGCTTTCACCCGCTCCTCGTGTGCTCTGCGCTTGGCCCTTGCTGAAAGGACTGCGCGATTGGAAGGCTTCAGCGAGATTACCCTGCCGTTTCTGCGGGTCAGCGCGGGACAGAGGTTGGACGTACTCGTCGACGATCTGATCATAGACCTTCTCTTGAGGCCCTCTGCCAGGGCGTGAACGCAGCGGTGCTGCTATCAGTACAGCCTGTAAGACACGACGCACCTCCTGGAGCGTCCTGGCCTGCTGCATTGGCGTACACGTCGTTTGTGGGCATGGCGATAGGTCGGGGTCGAGTGGGACAAAGGATGAAACACGGCTCGTCGCAGATGACGCGTTTCGTCTTGCTTTGATTTTGACACAATCTCGACGTGGTCAACTCTACTCATCTCTTTGACAGCGCGACATAGCGCCCGACTACGCGCGATGCCCCTCCACACCGCCGCTTCGGCACTGCAGTATATCGACACGACAGTGCTGGCGCTCACCGTCGCTGGCCTCGCCGGGACCGGCTTGATCAAAACGACGCTAGGCGGGAGGACGTGCACCTGGGAGCGGGATTGGGCGGGCAAGATGATCATCGTCTCGGTGGGTGAATGAACCCGGTACCAGCCTGACCACAGGCCCCACCCACTCCAGTCATCCTCAGCCTTATCGATTATCTGCTCAACTTGCCCCGCCCTCCGCAAATCCTCTACCTCGCTCCGTACGCTTCACCCCTGCCCGAAAGCCTCCTCACCCTCATGCACGCGCTGCGACTGAGCACGACAAACCCGATGGCCCAGCTACACTGCGAGGCTGTGCCCCGCTCTCCCATAGGCGTCCGCTCCTTTGTCGAGCGCTGGGGTAAAGTGGCCACCGGGATGACGGGAGAGGGTGGTCGACGTATAGACGCGATCGTGCTTGGCTCGGCGTGGGGGGTGAACGAGCCCGACGAGCAAGCCCACACCGATGTCAAGGCGGAGAAGCGGTGGTCGGCGCATGAGCACAACTTTCATCTGCTCCACTCGTTGCTGCCCAACATCTTGCGCCAGCCGACCGAACGGAATATCCGCGTCGTCTCGCTCGTCTCGCCGACGATATCAACGGCACTGCCTACGCTTTTGGGCAAGCCGGCCAAGCACGGCTCTAGGGCACAAATCGCAGGGGCAAAGGGGATAACGACTTTGCTATTCTTCAAGCATCTGCAGCTGGTCCTCGACACGTTGACGGCGGTCAAGCAGAAAAAGGTGGTCGAGGTGCCGGCGACAGATGGCGAAGTGATCAAGCGGAGACAAGAGGACTCGGGGAGTAATGTGATGGCGGTCGGCGTAGTCATGCCGTGGACTCGGGACGAGGTGTGCAGGGGGTTGGTTGGGGTGGACGACAGCTGGCTTTGGTGGATCTGGTGAGCTGGTAATCCAGGGCGCACTGACACCAGGTGGTTGTTGTTCCTGCCACTGCTGATGTTGGTTACGCCATCGCCGAGACGTGCAATCCAGTCGATACTGTTTGCGCTACAAGCGCCTGTGCGGTATGGGCCAGTGGAGACGGCGCCGGTAGATGTGCCCAAAGACTCGCCTCTGAATCGAGACCCCCGGAGAAATGCCGTCGGCGGCGGTGATGTAGTTCGCGAGTGCGCCGTGGCCGAGTGAGTATGCACGTTGGACGCAGCTTACCCGCAGGATGGCGCCAGTGTTGTCCGATCCGAAGCTCGCCAAGATCACATACGATTCGCTGGAAAAGGCTGTAGAGGATGGAGTCAAGGCGGACGCAAAGCGGGAAAAGGCTTTCGCGGGGAGTACTGCTTGACGACAACGCGTGCATGAGATACATATACAACAGAATTTGCTGCTTAGTTGAGCTTGGCCGCCTCGGCCTTGAGCTGCGGCATGAGCAGTGCTCACTTGACCCGCGCCGCACTCACCTCGTCTCGAGTCTTGGGCTTCTCCAAACCCTCGGCAATCTCTTGCGACGGGACGTGAGGACCCTTGGCGGTGTAGGCGTTGGCGCCGGCGCCCTGCAAACCGCCGTGCTCCTTGGGGTCGGACTGCAGGTCGGCCGGGTTGTTGGTCTTGGCCGGGTGCGGAAGGATTCCGAACTCTGCCGTGAGTGGCAAGCACTTAGAGATATCGAACAACTTACGCTGTTCTTGCTCTTTGTTGTCAGACATGGTGATGGTGGGGAAGAGGAGTCGAGTAGCTCGAGAGGGAGTTGTTTATAGCGTGCGAGTGAGAGGGAACGCTGTCGTCATCGGCCATCAGTCGCATCAGGTGTCGCGCGCCACCGAGTCGCAGCGGAGATCGCCGGCGCCAGCTCGCCTCCACTTGGATCATCAGCGGCCAGCTATCAGTCGCCCAGACGCTACACTGTGCCCGTTGCACCACCATCATGGCCGCGCTGGACCACCTTTCCGATGAGATCGAGTCCATCTTATACATCGCTCGAGAGGTGATGGGTGAGTGCCGACTGGACGCGCTTATCTGATCCCAGTGTACCAGGTCCCGCCGCGGACGTCGACATCCGGGTACAAGGCGTCCGAGTGGAACGTCGAATCGTTCATCTGGAAGGGGAGGCTCCGGGTAATCGAACTCGGCTCGCGGTGCGAGATACGTCTCGAGGTGGGTGGTACCGAGCTGCAGGCCTGATAGCAGGACGCGACTTCGGGGGAGCTATTCGCGTCAATAACATACGCCTCGCCTTGGACATCTGTCGAGCCCGTGCTAGACTCGTCTCGCTACTTTGTCCTGCGCGTGGAAGGCGACGGTGGAAAACGAGCATACATCGGAATGGGCTTTCAGGAACGGGGCGATGCGTTTGACTTTCAGGTGGGTCCGTGGTAATCTCGCGGACTGACCCGCAGGTCGCACTGCAGACTGTCTCGAAACGGTCAACAACGACCAAGACGGAGGCGGCGACAAAACCAGCTGCCCCGCCAAAGGACTACTCGTTGAAAGAAGGGCAAACTTTCTCCATCAAGATTCCAGGCAGGGAAGGGAAGAAGGCACCTGCTGCGAGCACCGGGGGATCAGGGTTGTTCAGCTTGCCCCCGCCCCCGCCGCCAGGTGGGCGCAGGAGTTAGCGCAAACACAATGATGCATAGACAACGAGCACAACTCTAGCACGGCTTGGCATAGGTCGAGGTGTTGGCCTGGTGTCAGACGCGGCCACACCCTCCAAACTCACCTTGGCGTGCTCCTTGTCGATCCCCTCGTTCTTTGCGTCCTTGGCATCCTGCGCCTGCTTCCTTTGCACCGCCCCAGCCATCGATGGGGAAGGTCCCTCATCGTTGATGAGCGTCTCGGTGCTGCCATGAGCGAGGCTCCTCTCGTCAACCACTTACACTTGGAAAATGTCGGCAATGAGCTTGCGTGCGAGGTCACCGGAAAGACTCTCTCTCACGACGACTCGAAGAATCTCCGTGTCCTCGCAGTTGGGCGGCAGCGGGTAGTTGGGCACAATCCAGCCGATGCCTCGGAGCTGCAGCTGGATCCAGGCTTGCTTGATCCCGGGGTAGTCCTTTTTGAACTGGTCGCTGAAGCGGAACGACACGACCGGGAGGCCCTCGGCGTAGTACTCGGCGGTGTCATCCGACGCCGAACCGGGGGAGGATTTCGGGTGGTGGATTTGCGACAGACAGGTGAACCAACCAGACTGCTCCAGCGCGCGGGAGACGACACGTGCTTTGGCCAGGTTGTTCTGCATGATCCTGCGGTAGCCAGAGAAACCGAGGTTGAGGACTGCGGTCAAGGCGTGCGGGGAGACTCGACTCACAGTTGAACATCTGGGCGAGGATTGGGTGGGCCGGTCGGCTAAAGTTGAGATTGAACGAGTAATCGGTCTGGGGTCAATGAGTGTCGCCTACGGTGACGTACCGCTCCGAGGTAGTGCAGCTCGAAAACCAGCTCCTTGGGCAGGTACTCGGCACCCCGCCAGATGATCCATCCAACTCCGACCGAGCTCATTCCGTATTTGTGACCAGAGGCGTTGATGCTGGGGTCAGGAGAGCGGTTGGGTCAAGGCTTACCTTTGGACGCGGGGGATCTTGAAGTCCCAGACGTAGTCGGGGTATGCGAACGGACTGCGGTTAGCGCGACGTGTGCCGGGTCGCTCGAGCGACGCCGCTGACTCACGCAACAAAGCCGCCCGAGGCGGCGTCAACGTGAATAGGCACGTGGTTGCCAGTCTCTTTTTCATACTTGTCGAGCTCGTCGGACATTTCCTGCACGGACTCAAACGCCCCGGTATAGGTCGAGCCGAGGATGCTGCGGTCAGGCGGGGTAAGACTGGACAGCTTACACAAATACACCGATGGTGTTCTCGTCGACGTATTTCATCGCCTCTTTGGCGGACATCACATAGCTGCTCTGGGTATCAGCATGATTCTGGGCCCTTGCGCACCTCTTCGGAGACCGGAACCAAGCGGCACTCGACGTCAAAGTAGCGGGCAAACTTCTCCAGCGCGACCTGCGCCTCGGCGCCCATCACAATGTTGGGACCGGGCTCGTGGATGCTCTTCCCAGCAGCCTTTTGCCTCGCCTGCCATCGCTTCTTGAGTGCCAGACCGCCGAGCATGATTGCTTCGCTCGAGCCAGTGGTCGCGGTGCCCATGGCAGTGGCGTCCTTGGGTGCGTGCCACAGGTGTGAGACCATCGAGATGCAGCGCTCGTGAATGTTTTGCGACGAGGGGTATTCGTCTTGGTCCACCAAATTCTGGTGTAAGCGGGGTTGCGATGGGCGCGCTTACCTTGTTGATGTTCTCCTGGATGATCTTTTGGCACTCGTCGGGGACCCAGGTGTGGACAAAGCTAGGGTCAGTATCAAGTCGACGAGCACGACCCACCTGGCCAGGTTCATGTTTGGGTTGCCGTCTGTCATTAGCGAGGCCAGCGCGCCAGCTGCGACTCACCCAGCTCAAGCTCGTCGTGAAGAAGCTGATACACGACCTTGGAGTCGACACCAGAATCGGGCATGCGGTAGCGGGGCAGCTCGACGTCGACATCGTAGCGCGAACCGTACGGGATATCGTGAAGGTCGGGCCTGGGGTGAGTCGGGCGAGACAACATACGCTCACCTCTTGGAGTGCTTGTGCACCGGGTGGTCGCGAGCGGCAGCGATGAGCTTGTCGGCGTCTACGTGTCGTCCAAGAGCCATGGTGGGGGGTGAGGTGAGTGAAAGGTGTGTACGTCGACAGCGCGGGTTTTTATGTAAGGAACGATGGGTCCGCTCGGCCACGACGTCACCGCGGCGAGGCACGTTTCATCAGCACAAACCGGCTATTTTGGGCCCGATCATGACGGTTTGGGGTCTATGCGGACGGATGTGGTCAGCCAACTGCGCCGGTGAATGCGCACTGGACACTCGGCGGGCATCGTCGCTATGCATCCGAGTTGGTCTATGGTGATGATCCCTATGGGCATGCTGTCTATGCGTGTTGAGCAAGCATGGCAAGCAATCGGGCGCCCGGGCTCCTTTTATCACCCGCAATGATCTCCTTTCACGCGAGCCGCGCGAGGGGGACTACCTTTCACGACGCGTCGAGGCGCTCCTCGCTCGCACATGTATACCAACTCGCGCCAGCCCAAATCTATTTCCTCACTCATCATGGGGGCGGATTTCCAAAGAGGCACGCTGAGGAAGCCAGCGGTGTCGTATTTGCCGCCGCTGGCGCTGTTCGTCGCGTCACACAGCATGGTGTGGTATGTGCTCATCTGGAACGAGCCGTTTTGGCAGTCGTACGACGCGACGATGGTAGTCGGGCAGGCAGCCAGTGCAGCGTGGCTGTTCACCATCAAAGAGATGGCCGGTGGCGAAGGCGATAGAGGCCTGGTCAAGTATGGTTTTGGGGTGTGGGGCTGGTGCGAGTGGGGGGATAGTCACGAGGAGCTTGCCGGGAGAGCGAGTTGCTATGGTGGCGGGGCGTGGAGTGTTCCAGCGAGCGCTGGCAGGGGAAGTCGTGTGGATCAGCTAGGATTGCCGGAGTGAGTGGGGAGAGGGGGAGGATTGGGTTAGACATGAGCTGATGGCAGTGCTATCACCCATTCGCTTTTTCCATGTGCCATGCTGATCCTGATATGTGGGTGCGTTGTGCACTTCGCGCTGACTCGCAGCCCTTCTCGTGACGGGGTTTTGCTCCGTCACCACGCTATGCTCGTGGAAGTATATGAATACTCCGCCCCGTAGGACGTGGTCGTACGCCGAAATGTACGGCGAATGGGGCAAATACGACAAGCCGGGGTGGCGGTATCCATGCGCGTGTATCATGATGGCGTGGCGAACGGCCGCGCTTTGCATCCCGTTGGTGCTGCTTGGGACACTCCCCGCGGTGATTGCCGCGGCGATTGGCAAGAGCGAGTACGAGGGGGTGAAACGAGAACTGTACAATGCAGAGATTGGCAAGGGCGGATGGTTGTGAGTGGGACCCGCGTGTGTCTTCATTAATATCAGGTTGGTTGGGGTGATTGTGATGAATGTGGTTGCCTTTCTGTGGATCGCGGGGGTCCCGGGGCTTTGGCCGCACAAGAAGAAGCAGTTAACAAGAAAAACGTGAGGGGTGTGTGTGACGGCAAGCGTGCGCTCTAATCGGGGCCTCTACACCAGTTGTCAGAGGTCTGGCCACCTGGGGGGTGTTTTGGACGCAGGACATTGTGGACACGCATGGAGACGCCCGCCTGCACGGAGTACGTACGAGTGAGGGATATACACACTACAGAGGAGACTCTGGTCCCCTTCGCTATCGGAAGAATGCATCTTTGTGGCTAGCCGTGCTTGGCCGCATATCGCCACTCCGCCACTCGCTGCGCTGATCAACATCGCTTGGCTCGGTTCGCGACATTATTCGAGTATTTCTTGTCCTCCTCACTCTCCATTCTCTGTCATGTCGATCCCAACCCCTCAGCTCGGCCACTTTACCTTTGACGACTATGAGCATGTCTACGAGCCTTCCGGTGGGTCCTGACGCGCATCGGCCCCGCTTACCCGCAGAAGACTCGTTCATCCTCCTCGACGCGCTGGAGCAAGACGCCGAAGCAATCCGCTTCCTGCAGCCCAGCTTAACCCTCGAGATAGGGCAAGTCGAATGGTCTCTACCCAATTGACCGGCAGCTCCGGCAGTGGTGTCGTCTCTGCTTTTCTCTCTATGCTCCTCGGCCCGGTCCCATCCCGTGCGTCCCTTGCATCCCACCACGCGTCCCGCTCATCTCAGTCCTTCTCGCAACCGACCTCAATCCGCACGCATGCGCAGCAACACGCCGCACGGCGACTGCGAATTCGGTGCGCACCCACCACACACCAAACTCCCTGACGCCAGACCACGATTGACTCAGTCCGGTGCGACCTCACCACCCCGCTCACGGCCCGCATCGCCTCCCAAGTAGACCTGCTCGTCTTCAACCCGCCTTACGTTCCCACTTGCGAACTCGAGTGGGTTCTTTGACCACATCCACCTGCTGAAATCAGATTGCAGCAGACTCAGCTCACCACGGACATTGGCGGAGCATGGGCTGGTGGCGCCCTCGGTATGCAAGTGACCGACCGCCTGCTCCAGCTCGTCCCGGTAGGCTCCAACCTCCCAGTCCAACTCACCCCAGGACCTCCTCTCCCCGCACGGCCGCTTCTACCTCGTCGCGATCGAGCAGAACAAACCTGACGCCATCATCGCTGCACACTCGGCCAGTCTCGACGGCCGCGTAAGTAGTGCATAGCTATTTCATGGCTAAACACCCAGGTCGTTCTCCGGCGCCGGGCGGGCCGCGAACATTTGTCCGTACTATGCTTCACCCTACATGTATAGTCTATTTGCGATGCCTCGTCGAGCGCCGCCGCACAATCTCTTTCGCCGCGCTGGTCTCCGCTTGAGTATCCGCACCCCTTGCACGCCTGACCCGCTTGGTGGGCGACTCGCTCGCTCCAAGCGCCCCTGTCCGTGTGTTGGTAACGCTGACCGCCGGTGGAGGCGACAGACTGCCCGAGCTGAAAGCGTGCTTTCGCTTGACCCCATTTTCCAACGCCGGGCTCCGCTTGTTGAGATCCAGCCCCCTCATTGGCTGCGAAAACCCTTCCTCCGACTCGGCGGCTTCCAGTAGACCGCTCTCCATATTCGTCCCCGAAGCCGTGCCCGGTCGCGTCCAACCATCCTCCTCTTCCTCGTTCCCACCCTCCACATCGCTCCCCACCTCGTGCACGTCCCACGTCGAGTCGCCGCCAAGACCCGGCAGCGAAGATGACGGCTGTGATGCCGAACCTGCGAGCCACGGATGCAACAATGCCGCGCTCATGCTCATTCGATGTTCTGGCCGTGGCTCCAAAAGCCGCGAAATGAAGTCGATCCCTGCGGTCAATTACGTCGAGACAGAATCCGCCTGTTCGACCTACCCTCGGCAGAAACGCCAACTTCGTGCAGTGTTTGCTGGTCGAACGCCTGGTCAAACCGCGCCTTGATGCGTTTCTGGCCTGTCAGCAGCGGTCCCAATTTCCGGACTCACATCCACCGGCAATGCCTCATTCTCCTCAAATGGCAGCGCCTTGGTCATCATGCTATCGTCAGCTGCAACCCAGATCTGGGAACCCCCCCCCCCTCACCTATATACGACAATCCCAACAGACCAGCAGTCGACCTTATTTGCGTAGCCTGGATTCGCCGATGACTGCATGACCACCTCGGGTGCCAGGTACTGCGGCGTGCCGACCATGGACGTGAGCATAGTTCCCGCGTCAACTGCGGTCAGCCCGGTTCGACCTCCGAAACCAACCCATTTTGGCCAGGCCAAAGTCGGCGATCTTGATCCGCTTCTCGCTGCTGCCCGGTATCGACGCCAAGAGTATGTTCTGGGGTCAACCGGGGTCGGTCATGATCCTCACCTCCGGCTTGAGATCCCGATGCGTGATATCCTTGCCGTGCTGGCGTTCAGCCCACCCTCGAACAGGGCCTTGACTCACCGTATAAGACATCGCCTGGCATATTTGGAACGCAAAGTCCGCTGCCTGCTGCTCGGCTACCGTCAACCACGAACCCACCCAACCACGTACACAAGCCCGGGCCCTTCGCTTTCATAATGTAATCCAACAAGTCCCCACCATCGACGTATTCCAGGACCAAACAGATGTGCTGCGGGTCCTCGTAATGCTCCAACAGGCGACAGATGTTCTCCTACCGTCAGCTGCAGACCCCCTTCCCGTACTCACATGCTCGAGCTCCTCGCATATAGCAACCTCGCGCTTGAACAGGACCATGGTCTTTGCATTGTCGAGAAAGCGGTGCTTCAATATTTGCTACTGTCAGCTACACCCTCCTTATGACCTCACCTTGACAGCTCGCATATCCCCCGTATTCACGTCGACGGCCCGGTAAACTGTCGCAAACGTGCCCTTCCCCAGCCTGCTATCAATTCGTGTCCCGCTTCCCCGCCTCCACCACTCACTCTTTCAAAAGCTGATACTTTTCGTACACCTCACCGACTTTGTCCAGCTGGCCTGGCTTCGTTCCGTACCTCGCGCCCCTCCCTCCCACCGACCTGAAGATGTACCTCACGTCGTGCCCGTCCAACGGCTTGGCGCTGCCCAACGACAGCTCGTCGCCGTGCTGCAACACCCTGCGCAACTGCACCCTCTCTCCGTTCACCTGCGGTGAGCTTAGTCTACCATTCACAACTCACAAAGGTCCCATTACTGCTGCCTAAATCCTCCACCCACACCTCCGGCTCCCCGTCTCCATCCTTCCAAGCCTGAACCGGGTTCGACTCGCTCTGGCTGTCCGGCACGCCAAGCGTGATTCGGCAGTGCCGATTCGACACCCGCTTCTCCTCCAACTGAACGTCGTTCCCCATGACCTTCATCGGTCCCCTCCCAATCTGCAGCGATGACCTCGCCCACGATATCTTCAAGATGCAATGGTCCGGATTGACTGGCACGAGAATGGCCCCTGGTGTCAATTCAACCTCTGGCGCTGGCGACTCACAGTATTTGCGCCTCGGCTCGACCTGACTGTTGGCCAATTGCGTCCCTTGTGTCTGGCTGAAGCGAGGCTGTGACAGTTGCGTTGGCTCAAACGCATAGTCGTACGGATACCTCTGCGAGGTCTGCGACTCGAGCGGCAGCGACTCGGGCACGCAGTCGAGCGGCATCGGCAAGACCAGGAGGGTGAAGTGTTGAATTCAACCCATTTGACGCGTCATACCCGCGTTTCACTTATACCATCACCATGGCGTCGACATCAGAGATGCCTTCCGCCGACGTCAACGTCGCAACGCCGGTCGACCCTGCCCCCATACACGCAGCCCTCGTCGATCCTGCCCCCGATCCTGCCCCCATTCCCGCCGCACCGACCCCCAGCACAACCCAACAAGCCCTGCAGCAAAGCTTCTCCCTATCCAACCTCGAGACCGAGGTTGACCAGGTCAAAGCGACTTTCACGTCGTGGTGGGGCGGAGTCAAGAAGCAGGCAAGTTGGTCCATCACAGCATATACTAATCCGCAGTCGGCTTCAGCGTTCACGACTCTGAAAGAAGACATCGACAAAACCGTCAGCCAGGCCCAAGCCGATCTCGAATACCTCCGCACCGCCCAAGTCGAGGTCGTTCGCAAGGACCCTGCCGAGCCCACTCCGACGTCTGACAAGGGCAAAGGAGTGGACAAAAGCAAACCATCTGACCCGGCCCCCAACACCCTGCTCGACCGCCTGACCTCGTCAACGAGCCAGCTCCAGCACACCCTGCAGCAAACGTTCCAAACCACTCTCGCATCCGCGGCAGCCAACCCGGCCATCTCCAACCCATCCCAGCTTCGCGCCCAGCTCGCCGAGAACCTGCGCCTCTCGTCCGCCCGCGAGAACCTCCAACTCTCAATGAAACAGGCCGAGAAGATGGCCGAGGATTACCTCCGCAAGGGGGACCAATGGGTGAAAGATGCGGAAAAGTGGATGGGCGACGCCGTCAAAGTGCTCCCACCCGACGACGGTGACACGCGATACGTCGCGACTGGGTTCGATGGCGGTGACTTCTACTCTTTTACAACATCCGTGTCCACCCCCACGACCCACCAAGCCGAGACTCGCCCTACCGCGGCGGGCTCCCGCAAAGAGGGTTTGCTCACGCGCCTGCGCGAAGACAAAGACCTCCTGCTCGTCGATCCGGAAGGCGAGTCCGAGACCGACGAAAGGCGCAAAGAGTTCCGCGACTGGGTGGCCGAGGTGTGGCCCACGACTGTTGGCAAAGAGACCGAACTCGGCAACGTCGGCGCGATCCGCATGGCCCTGGGTATGTGACCACCGTGTGCGCGCCCTAATCCCAGTTCCCGAGCATCTCACCGACGAGCAATTCTGGCAGAGATACCTCTTTCACAAGCATATGATCGACGCCGAGGACGAAAAGCGCAAGAAGCTCCTTGAAGGTGGGTACAGTCCACCAATTTCAACTCACACGCAGCGTCGCAGCAAACCCAACAAGAAGACTTCAGCTGGGACGACGAGCCAGAGGAACTCCCCTCTGTGCCAAAATCCGCTGTCCCAGCCAAGATCACTGCCTCGAGCTCGACGAGCCCGCGCGAGTCCGAGGAGAGCTACGACCTCGTCTCGGATCAAGGCGCCAAACCGCCGGCCAAGCCCGCCGC
>CAUG01000139.1:0-15600 GCA_000442785.1 Papiliotrema flavescens NRRL Y-50378
GTGGGTGGGTGGGGTAGGTTGGGGTGCGTCGGGCTCGACTTCGATTGATTAGATGAACGTGCGCCGTGTCGAATACCAGCTGCTTTCGCAATGCACCTCGAGCGCGCTGGAGGGGGACAGGGACGAAAGCTAGATGGCTACAAAGCTCGACCGTGCCAAATTGAAACAAGCGGGACGGCGTGGGAGGCGAGATCGGTCGCCGAGTTTATTGAGCACGGGGTGATCGTTGATTTGGCGAGATCCCGATTTGTTCACGAGACACGGGTCTCGGCGCGGTCGATGGGTCGTGGGGATGAACAATGCCTGGAGGCTATGTACAGCGATGACAAGCTACAAACGACTAGATGAACACAAACGCGATGCGAGCGGCATCTCTTCCATCACGACTCGCGCTGCGTAGGCACAACACAACAGCCCAGACTATTAGATTCAACTTCATGACTCATTTGCCCAAAGCGGCAAGATCGACGTAGGGCTAGGCTCCGCCAAGACTCAAGGCATTTCCACCCTGACCTGACACCTTCTCCAGCATGCTGTGACTTCGAAAGTGTTGCAGCACATGGATGTACATCGATGTCATATTGCGGCATATACATACAGGCGCGCCGACACCTCCTACCTCACTTCAAAGTACACTACGAAAGCTCATTTCATATCGAGAGTCATGAAGGCATAAATCGTCGTCGCGGTGTCGTCAGATACGTAGAATCACCAGCCCCTCAGTCGACGACCACCACCCCCTGGAAGCTCTCCGCCTGGAGGATCTTCTTGATGTGGTCCATCGGGTTCTTCTTCTTCTTCGCCCCATTCTCGGTCGCCTGGTCCTTGCCCCCTTCTGCTGAAACTTTCATCCCATCGCCGCCGTCCTCTCCAACCTCCTCCCATTCCTCGTCCCTCTCCTGGCTCTTCGCCGAGCCCTTCTCTTCGTCGCCCGCCTCATCATCCTCACTCTCCATCTCGTCATCCTCTCCGGATTGGCCCAGGAAATACTTCATGAGCGCCCCCGAGAACCCCGACATGAGCGCCACTCCCTCCGTATCGCTCTTCACCGGCTTGTGGGTCGCCTTGTCTTCCCCGTATCCGGAATTCAGGTTCCAGTACACCATCTCGGGGAAGGGGTAACCCGCTTCCTCAAATTTGCGTCGAGCCGTCTGGTGTTCGGTCTCGCCATGTCGGTGTCCGGCGGCTTGGTCAAACTGCATATCCGAGAAGACGAACAGGGTTTTGACCATATGTTCGGGCGCAAGCTTCTCTCGCTTAGCCGTCTCGAGGATGAGGTCGAATATCTTGCCAAAGTGGGTGCTACCGCCCCAAGGTGCGTCGGCCAACGTGGAAGCTCGTTTGGAGAGAGGAAGCCTGGGGTCGACCGTCATGAATACCGGATTGTCGTCGAAGGTGAGGAAGCTTCCAGACCACGGCGCCTCGGCCAGCTCGCCGAGGAGAAGCGTGAGCGCGATACAGACCTGTATCGGCTGAGGAGGTCGCTTGCTTTTCTTCGACGCCCAACGTTCGCCCAAATATCCCATCGAGCCGCTCACGTCAGCAACGGCGATACAATTCTTGAGCTTGTTGGCCGAGGAGGATCGAATGCTATCGACGAGGGACTTCCACTGCAGGTCGCCAAGTTGCTGAGTGATCGGATCGTTCCCGGTCGTGGCTGTAATGTCAGCGCCATGCCCGAGGATTTGACTTCGTCCACTCACACGCGACAAGTAACTCGTGGGGCATCATCGACGCGCCAGAAACCATCAAACGTCTGTCCGTTAGCGCTCAACATAGATATGCAACACGGCCACACGCACCCCTGCTGAGCTTTCCTGAGGAACTTTGCGAACCCTTCGGGGTCGTGTTTCATGAACGCGGACGCATGTCGTGCCATCGCCCGTGCCGGAACCTGATTATCAGCTCAAATGACCATTGCCTTGCCGCCGCCTAGACGCACCGAGGTGTAGTCAATCTTCCACTCCCCTTGCACCATCTTCGTCTCAGGCACCTTCAGCGCGGCCCTCAACGGGGTCAACACCTCCCTTTGAAGCGTCTCGCGCCGCAGGCCGTCCTCGTTTTGGACTGGAAACAGGACCCTCGAAAGAGCTGTAGCGAAGAAGAGCTGACGATCCGCTCCTTTCGCAGGGCTTGGCACCCACTTGGCGGCAAAAGAAAGGCCGAACAAGCGCAACTGGTCCGTCTCCGGCGCCGTCTGGTGCTCCTTGAGCTTGGCAAGGTCCTCTCGCAGCACGTCCGCGAAGAGCTGCACGACGGTGAGGTACAGTGCGGAGAAGCGCTTGTCCTCGAGGGTTTTGTGCAGGCGCTTTCGGAGAAGGGCATGGCGGGCTTTTTCTGCACGGTCAGTGTGAACGATCAGACGCGTGGCGGAATGCTCACTGCTGGGCGCCTCTACGAGCTCCTGCTGGAATGTCTGATCCTGTTTCCTTTCCTCCGTTCTCTGCCTCTTCGTCTTGTAACCGTCCTGGCCAGGCTTCGGGACGGGACCTCGACGCTTAGTGCCCGCCGGGACTTCTCTTCCGAGAGTGTTGGAGCGCGATTGGAAAGCGGCGTCCCACAGCTTTCGATCCTCGACCTTGCCGGTCCGAGCCGACTTGAAACGAGCGCTGCAGGTCTCTGGCCCCAAGCTCTCCTTCAGCGCGGTAAGCTCGCCGGTGTAAGCGGTGGTAAACTGGCCGTTGATCGCAAGGACGAGGATGTTGATCAAGCTGTCCATTAGATCACAGACGTATGTTGTAGCAGAAGCTCACTCTTTGTACGCCCCGTGTGGCCTGGGAGGATATACTTTCTCCGCCTCGTCATCTTCCGAGGTCTCCACCTCCATCTTGCCGTCGTCGCCGATCGAGATCGCATCAACCCCCGTTTTAAGCGCCTTCTCTACCTTGTGCTTGGCTTTGGCCTCCTCTCGCGCTTTGGACTTGTGTCGCTTGCACGTAGGCTCGACGAGGAGGTGCAGGTTGGCGATCAGCGTGCGAGGGTGGTTGTCCCACACCCACGCGAGCGCCTTGAGTGTCTCTTCCTCCATCGACTTGCCCTCGTGAATTGAGCGGCCCTGGAGGATGATCTGGAAGGTGCTGCTCATCAGCGTCCGTATCATGGGCGAGGAGGAAGCGTGGATAGCGGAGCAGTACAAGGGATGGTTAGACGCTGCGAAGAACCACTCACCTCTTGGCGTCCTTCTTCCACGCGGCTCCGAGCAGCTCAAAGAGTCGCTCACTCGTCACACCCGGGGTGTACTCGTAGAAGAGGTCGACAATGGGCGAGTCGGTCGACTTGTGCGCCACTGCCCCCTTGGCTGTAAAGGTATCGCCGGCGGTGGCCATAGCGGCGAGGAAGGGGACCTTTGGCTCGTCCTTCGCGGGCACACTAGCAAAGGAGGGATCAAGAGGCCCGAGGAGAGCATCAAGCATCTTATCGCATGGCTGGAGAAGGGAGTCGGCGAAAGCCGGAGGAAGCGAGTAATCGAGGGAGGTGTGCTTGGTGGGCTGAGCGGAAGGGGCGACTTGAGCCATGATGTTGAGGACTTGTTCGGCCAGATGCGGTGCAGGGAGACCTGAACGAAGACAGGCAGCAGACTAGCAGCCCTCTGATGCTTCGAAGAGCTTTTGGCGTGGAGGAGAGGGGAAGTCGGGTGGCAAAGAGTGAAGGTGCAGTGCGAAGAAGTACTGAACGGTCAGACGGCAGCTATATAGGATGTTCGCCGCCGGGCGTTTCAAAGACTGAGTGGCAACGAGATCTGCAACTCCGCTCAAGTCGACTTCAGTCGACTCAAACATGTGCAATCAGGTATATGCAATCAGCTCATCTGAGTCGACGCTCTATGCACTGAGGGATACCCTGAGAGTGCCCCGAGTATGCGAATTGTAAGTTGCGCATATGAGCAATGGCAAAGCGGGAGTACCTGGTAGCCGCGGCGAGGTGCCCGCGTTTCAGCTTTCGGATCCGGGTGGCAAGCTCCGGCCGCTCACTTATTCACATTCACCCCCATCCGGTGCAACACGGTTCGCTGTCCGATAGCCTCGCCCACTCCCCGCTCAAGAGGATGATGGTGATCACTCTTGGTGGCGAGAGTCGTTGGCTGCCCGCAATGCATGCATAGCGCTCCGAGCGAATGCTGGCCGTCAAACTGCGCTCAGCTCCTTCCGCCTCCCCTACAGCAGCATTGTGCATCCCGCCGTGCACTAGCGCAGCCGCACAGAGAGCTGAAGAGCTGAGCTGAGTTGTGAACCCAGCGTATATATATGCAAGGTGGCTGGATTGAGCACGGCCGCGTAGCACAAATCCAAATTTTGAAGTCTTTCGACTAGCCGCATTGGCACGTCAGTGCCAACACACGCAGTTTAACCGATCTACTGGACCAAACCAGGAGGTCGCGCGGTCAATCTTCGCTTTTGACTGTTCGTATTTTGACAGGCGCCACACTCGTTTGGCGGTGAGAGGCCCGGACGGCGGCGAGATCGCCATCGTTGAGGATCCCAGGCTTGGTGCTTACCCTCCGTCACGAGTATCACACCTAGTCACATGGCAAGGCCAGGGGCCTCGAGCTCATTCTCCATTTGACAATGGGACTGTCGAGTTCTGGGAAGGCGTGATCGCCGAAGAAATGCAGACAGCTGTCTCGAAGACAGGTGGGAAAGGGTGGCCGCCTGGGAGGTAGGATTATTCAGAGGGCCTGAAAGCTCGTGCTAGCGAGCATGATCATTCTGGGCATGCGAGACATCCGCGTTTGAAGTCATCCGGGACCGGTGGACCTAATAAGAGGAAAGCAAGGCGATCAGAGAGCACACGCGCGCATGGGTCTCTGTGAGCTGCTGTAGTGCGCAGAGGTGGACCACCTCCACCGGCCTCGGCTATGAATTCGAAACGCTCTTCCAGCGGAACTTTCCTGACACAGGCCTCATACGCAAATTTTTGATCCCGCTCGCCTCTCAACCCGTACAGCCTGCACCGAAACTGAGGCGCATACAATTTCGGTCCATCCGTACCATTCAACCTTCAACTTTGCATCGGTCCACCATGTCGATGCTTAGGACAATGTGAGCTCATGAGATTGTGCCTCAGGAATCTCAGCTGACGGGTAGAAAGCCGAAAAATGCGCGGGTGAAGCGAGCGCTGGACAAGCGAGAGCCGAAGGAGGTCGAGGGGGAGAAGACGGCCATCTTCGTCCGAGGGAACAGCACTTCCGAGAAGACCCGGGATGCGATGAAGGACTTGGTGAGTGCGGGCGAGAGAGATGCTCAGTAGCTGAGCTGACTTCAGTACGCGCTCAAGCGGCCGCAGGCGATAAACTTTTCGAGAAAGAACGACATCCACCCGTTCGACTCGCCCGCCTCGCTTGAGTTCTTCGCGCAGAAGAACGACGCGAGTCTGTTCGTCACTGGCCTGCACTCCAAGAAGAGGCCAAACGACCTGATCTTCACGCGGATGTTCGACGGGCGTGTGCTGGACATGATCGAGCTGGGTGTCGAGAACATACGGACAATGGGGCAGTTTGAGGTGAGTCGCGAGTCGCTGCCTCCTGCGTGACTTTGGTCCGCAACCCATCATCACCCCCACCTGCCCGAAGATTACACCGAGAAGTCGCGACGCCGTCCCCAGGCGATATCTCGGCGCGTTTCGGCGTGCTGAGACATCGCTTGTATGTCGGCTATGCTGGGCACCGACTTCATGCACCACCAAATGAGGGCTCTTCGAAATACACCTTTCCTCAATCACACCGCTTGACACACGAGCGAGTGCTGACAACAGTCGGTGAAAGCATCGCTTGGCTCAAGACCATTGCTCGTGTTCCACTCGGACCTGTTCGACACCCACCCAACATACCAGCTCCTCAAATCTATCTTCCTCGACTTCTACGGCGGACACGCTGTCGCTGAGATCGACCCCAAAGCCGTCGAACACATAATATCTATCACTGCCGCGCCATTACCGAACGTCCCCGACGGTACGGTGGCGCCGCTCCCATTGGTACACTTCAGGGTGTACACCCTCGCCCTCTCTGCATCTGGCACGCGCGCACCGAAGGCGCAGCTCACCGAGATGGGCCCGTCGATCGACTTCTCGGTCCGAAGGGTCCAGGACGCCGACGAGGAGATGATGAAGCAAGCGATGAAGCGACCCAAGTTGGCAAAGAGCACGATCGACAGCGGACTGGGCAAGAAGAAGAAGAACATCGAGACGGACGCGATGGGCGACCGAGTCGGAAAGATCCACTTGGTCAAGCAGGACCTGGACAAGATGCAAGGCAGGAAGATGAAGGGTCTGAAAGTTCACAAGGAGGGTCGGGCGGCTGCTGCGGCTGGAGGAGCGGACGACGACGATGCGGAGATGGGCGGCGACGACGAGTAGAGCGTGCGCGTCGACGTCGAGGCGGTGGTGGTGGTTGTTCCCGGTCGCTTTGGCACATTGCATATAGTACTATTATCATTACAACGGCATGATCATGACTTGTACGAATACATGTATTGTATGCGCTTCGCACCTGGGTGACCTTGTCTGGTCTTGGCGATGACAGTCGGGCCTGCTTGATCGGTCCACAAGGCCGTCGCAAGCTTGTCGGCCGAGTGCGAGCGTGCGTGATCGGTGGCGTCAGCGGAAATCCAATATGAGACTGTCCAACCAAGCTGTTGATCTGCTTTCGGTCGAAACGGCAACTTAGCATCATCCCTCTCCCCTCTACTCTGCTGCGTGTACGCCTCACTGCCCCTTACTTATCCTCCCGACGCCAAGACTCGACGCGTCCGACCCTCTCTCTCGCGCTGTCGATCGCCCGCCATGGCAGCCACCATATTATCAGATAAGAATGTGAGTCCCATGGCCGGCCCGTTCCCATTCCCACCCGATCCACCGCCCTCTCCTTCCTTTGACCTGGATCGCCGCTGGCCTGATCCGATTCAGACAATGGCAAAAGTCAAAGCTGACGCGTCTTTCTCATCTTCCTGCCCATTCGCCAAACTCGCTCTCACAATATCATCACCACAGCTGCACCTCGCCATGCCGTCGCCCGGTACCGAGAGCACGCCATCATCATCGTACGGCCCTTCGCCGGTCCTGACGCCATCCTTCGAGGTCAACACGCCCGAGGAGGTCGCGCCCGTGCCGGAGCTCATCTCCCTCATCCAGCGGATCGATACCTCCGATCCCAAGAAGAGCCTGCAGGCGCTGGACGTGCCCGATCTGGATTTCTCGCGGAATGTCTCGGCGCTGCTGAAAGATGGCACGGCGCGGGCACACGTACAGGCCGAGAACTCCCTGGGCGCTGCGGCGCTGGTCAAAGGCGAACTTGGCCTGCAGGAGTATGTCCGATGGTTGGCTGTGCTGTGGAGATTGTATGAGTGAGTATTGCGATGCCGATAGCATTCCGATCATCGCATCATATTGTAGCTCTCTTGACGATAATCGCGCACGCGCAGAAGCTGACGGCAGTGCCCTGGAACTGGCATTGAACGAGCACGCAGTCAACACCGTCCTAGCACCGACGTACGACCCCGCCGTGCTCGCCCGCGCAGACTCTCTCGCGCAGGATATAACCTACCTTCTCACCTTCCTCCCCGAGTCGACCACCTCGGCCGGACCATCGTCAGGCCGTCTACCAGACGGACCACTTCCGCCTTTCGCCCTGCCCGCGTTCCTGTCTCCCGTGTTCACAGACCCACCCTCCGCACTCACGCTATACCTTGACCATATCCGCCATCTTGCCTCCTCGGCGAGCACCGCACCGGGACTGCTTGCGCACTCGTATGTCCGGTACTTGGGCGATTTGTCCGGCGGGCAGTTCATCGCGGCCAAGATCAAGCGGGCGTACAATCTCGACCAGGGCCTGGACGGGCTGAGGTTTTACCACTTTGACTTGCAAGGCGGGCACGATGCGGCTGAGGAGAGCCGAGCGGACGGCAGGAGAAGGGCGGGTGAGGTCAAGGATTGGTTCAGGAAGGGAATGGACGAGGGTGTAGGCGAGGACGAGGACTTGAAAGGTGAGTCGCCTTTCTTCCTTGTGTTGGCAGTCCATACAGTGATGAATGGGGACTGATACCAGCCACGCTCGTACGCGAAGCCAACCTCGCCTTCGCCCTGAACACGTACCTGTTCTCGGTCATCCGTGTCAACCCTTCGACGACCTCAACACCGCCGGCCAATCCTCATGGATCTGCAGCGACAGTCACGGGTGCCGAACCGCCGCTGCGATACTACGAGAAGCGGCAGCTCGAACAAGAGGTGAAGCGCAAGCAGGAAGCAGCGCAGACGGCCACGGCCACGCCAAGCTCGTGGCAGGATAGAGCGGAGCGTTTCGCCATCTTCGGCGCGACGGTGGCTGTCGGATGGGCTATTGGGCAGTACGTGCTGCCTTTCGCGAGTCAGCTCTTGGCGGAGAAGACGGGGCTGGGACGTGTCGAGCTGTAATTGCTCATAGATGGTGGCTTTTGTATCATGATGAGATGTATCAGTACGATCTGGGCTTGAGCGCTGTCGCCACAACGACAGCTCGACTACTTTTGCGCATACACGACTGTGTTACAGGCAAAGCGAGACATGCAAGTTACATCATGATGGGGCGCGCCATGCGCTTACTGAACGATACAAACATATCGTTGGGTACACCTGTTCACCGCCAGCACCACCTCCACCCCGGCACCGGAGGGCACATAGTGCGATGGGCATACTTCTCCCACCCGTCTTCCCCGCCGGGACCTCCAGCTGAACGTCTTCGTCCCTCACGCCAACGGCTCGATCCCCAGGCTCTGCACCGCCGCGCGGATTTCCATCTCCCAGAACTCCTCCACATCATACCCCCCGCCCTTATATTTCCCATCCTTGTCATTGAGGGCATCCCGGACATTTGCTCGCCCGTCGGCATATCGACCCTTCTTGAGCGTGTACCAGCCCCTCCAGGCCGCTTCGTCTGGATCGGAGACCGCGTACGGGACGTACGGCCCCGCGTACGACGGCGACGTCGGGAGGTGCACCTCGGTATTGGCAGGGACGCCTTGTGCGTCGAGACTATCGCCGGCACCGATACCGCTCTGGGGGGGCATGTTGGCTTCGAGGTCGGCGGCGCGTTGAGCTTTCTCTTCTATCGCGCGGCGTTGGAGCGCTCTTGCGCGATCTTTCTGCCCATTCGCCTGGATGTCAGCATACTCGGACCTTCACTAGCAGGTGAACTTACAAGAGCCTGGACAACTTCCGCCTTGACCCGCGCTGCTTCGCGCTCCTCGAGGTCATCGTATTCCGCAATCATGCGCCGCCGGTCCTCCTTCGCCTGCTTCTCCGTCTCGTCCTTCCTACTCCGTTCGCTCTGTTCCCTCTCGGCCTTCCGCTTGTTCGCCGCTAGCAACGCTGCGTTCTTGCGCTCGAAATCGCTTATCCGTCTCTCCGTCTCTTCGATGTCTATCCCATTGAGCAGATTGAACGCTGCTGTCAGCCAAGCCGACTTCTATCCCGAGGTCGACCTACTGATATCCTCCGCTTCTTCGAGAAAGTCATCGTACTCTCTATCCGTCTCAAAGTCTTCTCTACGCTTGTTGTACCTTGAATCAGCGCGCCACCAGAGGCTGAAACGAGTTCGTTCTACTCACTGCTCGGCGACCCGCCGCCGCACCGCGACTTCCTTCTCCACCTTTAGATCCTCAAATGTCTGGTGCTGAAAGTTGATTTTCCGAAGGATCTTCCCGCAACCCGGGTATGGACACGGCTCTGGACCCGACGCGAAGAGGCGCTCTATACAGCTTTCGCATGCTTTGTGGTAGCAGGGCGAAACGAGCAGGCGGAGGCCCTTGTTGAACTGCCGGTCGGTCTTGCAGATGGGACATTGGTCGTTGTCGGTCTGGCATCAGCGGATGCTCCGTCACACCTAGCCCGGGCCAAACCATTCCGAGAACAATGATACAGGGATAGGAGCTCACCCGGTACTCGGTGATCCGGTTGCTAGCATCTCTGATACCAGCAGTGTATAGGTAGTCTCCATCGCGATTGCTTGGCCCAGCTCGCGGTGACGAAGTCGCGGGCTTGCGAGCTGCGTTCTTGAGCAGTGTGGCCGGCCGCGCCGGCGCGGGCTTCACGATGGGTCGCGACATCCTACAGCTCGATCCTTCCACTCCCTCTCAAGCGCAGCGGGGTTGGTCTAGTAGCGAACGTGATAAGCAGGTTGGTCAGCTTCAGCTGCGACTTGACGGTCACATCGCGAGCCGGAAAGCGGGGACCGATGCAGCGTTACGTAAGGCATTCTTTCACCTCGCCGAAATTGACTGGATCAACTTCAAGGATAGCAAAGGAGATTGCTTTCTTTCATCCCGCTACTACACGACATCATGTGGCTCACACTGCGCGCGTCCACCTCGAGCATTGCGAGCACGGCAGCGCAGTCAAATACCACTCAACGATGCCTCGCGACGGCAGTCTCTGCGTCATCGACACCGCGCGCGCCTCCTCCGATCCAGCGGCCTCCGACTGTTACGCGGTACGAACATAAACTGGCCAACAAGGCGTTCGCGCCGAATAGTGAGTTTCGTTGCGTCTCATCTTTGCGATCCGCGGAAGATGGGGGATGTAAAAGGGGCTGGTTGAGCTTGACCCGGCTTCGCATACGGACGTCAATATGGCTCAGCGTGGATGTGTGCAAGATCGTCTGATCCTGGTGTGGGACACAGGCGCTGGCATATTCGCTTGGCTGAGTCGGCGATGCTGCTCGTTTTCTGCACGGACTGGTCGTGCAGTCACGCCGGACTGTTACGTCGAGCCATTTCGGTCCCGGCTGACTCGCAGAACACGCCCAGACGCCGGAGAGCCTGCTGGAGACCATCGGCCGCAATGCCCCCAAATACCTCGGCGAGAAGGCTACGACATGGGAGGACCTGACGAAGGCTTACAGGGAGGGCACGTCTCCGCTTAAGGAGGCTGGTGTGAGCGTGAAGGACCGCAAGTGAGTGCTCTCACAATCCGAGACATGACACAGCCTGAATTGATGCTGACTAGCAGATACTACGTGAGCTGGACGAGACTGGTGATATGCGAGAAACCCCGCGACTGACAGCAGATGGCATGCCTGACTCGATACCTCCGAGGCGAGAGCCCTGTCGAGTTCGTGCGGAAACCGCGGCCACCTAAGCAGTTCAGACGGTACGTCGTTGGAACTGCTATGCGCTGGCACTGGCTGATCACATGTGACTTTTGCACCACTCCACCTATCGTCTTGACTTCGCTTCCAAACCTTGATGTACTTGCGACCGACTCATTGCGCGCTACAGATGGGGAGGCAAGGTGCAGAAGGGCGTCAGGATCTTTGATCAGCAGGGCAAGCGGGTGCACAGGACAGGATAGATGAGCTGTCTGCTAGGTTTATGCATGTATAGTTGCGGCGCAGTTCAGGCGCACAATCATCAGACGATATCACAAGCCGGACGCCTTGATGATCTATTGTTTACAACAAGTTTGGCGTACTGGCCGGAATACTTCGCCCACGGATCGTCGTAGTAGACCACCGCCGTATGACCGTCTTCTTCTCGTCGGACACATGCCTAGTAAGACGCAAACGTTCGTCAAGATCTCGTGAGGAAGCTCTACTGTTCAGCTAGATCCGCTTTCGTGGTGCACCACATACCATCACCGCGTGCGCGGCTTGTCGCCCTCCAATTCTTTGCGGATGACCTCCCAGTCAACATCACCCTCCGCCTGACCCTGGAGGGTCGATGCAACCGGAGCGGCGGTGACAATACCTGCCGTCTCTTGTCCGATCTCCCGAGCTCTTCGGTCCGCCTTCCACTGATTCCATTGCCAAGGTATCAGTTCGCGAAGTGTATGTCCCGGTTGGATATTTGAACGCGGATTGTTCTCGGACAGGTGATACGCGAAGATGCCGGTAAACACAGCAAGGACGGGGTCGAGCGTACGTGAAAGGAGGTATACTTTCGGCATGGCGGATGGGTATGAACTGAGATGGTCGTGTCCGGGTGGGATGATGGTCAAGTTGGGATGACCAAGACGGGTGGGGATGGGGATGAGTGAGAGCAAGTTGATCACGTCACCAGGATGACTAAAGCGGCAGTCACCGACCAGTCTAACCGGTTGACCATAGCGTGTCTGTCTTTTGGTTGCCTGCCTTGCTATTTTGTCTCTTCAAGCTCGACTGGGGGCAAAATGTCTACATGATGATGAGGACGGACGGCAAACACACGGCGCAATGACAGCGCAAATGATACGCTCACGAGTGCGCTCCCGCTCCTATCTCCGGCCGAGCTGACGCGCAGACACCGACGCCAAAGATCACGATGATACCCTCCCATACCGCTCCGGCAACGCGGCCAGCGCCCACCAAGAAAGCCCTCACGGACCTGACGATCTCCATCCCCGGATCCCAAGCGCGCCCCGATGCTCCTGTCCAGCCCTCGCGATGGGGCACGACTGAGTTCAAGCTGTACGGGTTGGTCTTCGCGCTCGTCGTACCGCTCATGGTGCTCGTGCCGATGCGGCTAAGCTCGGGTGAGCGGACCACAATGCTGGCCGGGCATCACCGATTCTGATCTCAGTGACACATATGAACTATCCTCGATATGCTCATAGACTGTCCCCTGGCTGGATGTTTGGCCGGCAAGTGGTGCGTGCCCATCTGTCTCGATTGATGTAACATGAAAAGGACACGTCCGCTGATGGGCAGGACAACAGCGACCCGCAGTACCATACCTTCCGTTCCGGTCTTCCTGCCCTCCTAGGCCTCGCGGCCGCACATCTCACGTGCTCGACCATCGCATCGCGCTTGACCACATCGCCAAGAAGCAAAGCCGTCTTCATAGCCGCTTTCGCTACCGTCATGCTTCTCGCGCTTCACGGCATATCCACCTTCAAGATCTACATCATCCTTGGTCTCAACTATTCCCTCGCCCACGCTCCAAAATCTTCTGGCGTGTCTCGGATATGGCCAGGAGCCCTGATCGCGGGCAACATGGCGATCCTGTTTTTAAATCACCGGTATGAGGGTTATAGACTGGGCGGGGTGCATTCCGTGCTTGGACCTCTGGTGAGCCCTAAAATTCCTCTTTCCTCTTTGATCTCATGACATCGAGCTTACACTCAGGATGAGCTCAATGGCCTCCTACCCCGATGGCACATCAACTTCAACATCACCATGCTCCGAATCGTGTCCTTTGCGCTGGACTACCATTGGCGACTGCCAATAGACCAGGTCAGCTGAGGCCAAACATCTGCTCCACAGCTGACGATCAGGTCCCCGATACTTATCGCAGACGAGTGAACACATCTCTCCCGTCTGAGCTGGACTACTCCTTCGTCAAATTCATCGCATATTGTTTGTACCCGCCGCTGTACATCGCCGGGCCGATCATCACGTTCAACGACTTCTCATGGCAGGTGAGCCACAGAAGCCACCGAACCAGAGCTCATATCAGCTGCGAAATCCTATCACAATCACCCGCCGCGAGCAACTCACCTACGCCATCCGTTTCGTCGTCTGCATGCTTACGATGGAGACCGTCCTGCACACAATGTATGTCGTGGCCATCAAGGATACAGCCGCTTGGGACGATGATACAGCGGCCGAGCTGAGTATGATTGGTTTCTGGAATCTCGTCGTTGTGTGGCTCAAGGTGAGTCCAGAATCGGCCGAGTGTTATGTGCATCACGATCGCTGAGACCAGTTGCTCATCCCATGGCGATACTTCCGCCTCTGGGCGCTGCTCGACGGTGTGGACCCACCGGAGAACATGGTACGATGCGTATCGAACAATTACTCAACGCTCGGGTTTTGGCGGTCATGGCACCGGTCATACAACCTCTGGGTGGTCCGGTACATCTACATCCCCCTCGGAGGCGCCAAGAATGTTGTTCTTAGCACCCTGCTCGTATTCACCTTCGTGGCGCTCTGGCACGATCTGAGTTTCAAGCTCCTCGCGTGGGGGTGGCTTGTAAGCCTGTTCATCCTACCCGAGATTGTCGCGCGGCAACTGGCGCCAGCGTCGAAGGTGCGCTCGAATCGCCCAATCTTCGCATTGTAGCTCACGCTAGTTTGGCGGGCAGTGGTGGTACCGCCACGTCGCGGCGTTCGGTGGCGTGCTCAACATCCTCATGATGATGTCGGCGAACCTCGTTGGATTTGTGCTTGGCCTGGACGGCATGAAGCACCTACTTAACCAGCTCGCGACGACGTGGTCAGGACGATGGTTTACACTGTTTGCGGGTGGGTGCCTGTTCGTGGCTGTGCAGTGTATGTTCGAGTATCGTGAGGAGGAGCGGAGAAGAGGTATAGACCGGAGATGCTAGAGGTTGAGCATGCACTGAACGTTCTGGTCATTGTGCAGCCATACCGACATTTGGAGCCGACAGCTCGAAGCTCCAGTCTGGAGCTCGATATTCCATGACTCAGAACGCGGTGAGCACGTACAAGTTTGCTTTTATTGTTGGCCTATCCTTTTGTTATTCCAGGACGTTCATGCATAGGACCGTACAAATGACCCAAAGGTTTTCGTTTGGTACCGTACGAGAATCCCTCCTCCTTCTCTCTCACACACACAAAAAGCGCACCTCAGGTTTCAAAAGGAGCCAATGAAGTCCATTTGGCTGGGACCGGGTGTCGGGTCATCCGAGTAGTTCTTGAGGCCACTCAAAGCAGAAGTCCCGGACGTAGCGGGCGCCGGGGGACGAGGAGGAGGAGGCATTGCCTTCATCGTCAGACGAACATCGATCAAGAAGGAAGAACTTACTCCGGCCCCAGAGGCCCCGGACCCTGGAGTGGAGCCGCCCCAGCCTCCCACCTCGACGGGAGCGGGTGTAGAATTGGAGCCAGTCGAGGACGTGGCTCCGCCAGCTGCCACATCAATGTGATTCACACAGAGGACCAGTGATAAGCAGCTCACTCGAGTTCGAATTGGGCGCGCTCATGGCAATGATCAATTTCCAGGTTGTACTGTATGGGGGAAATGAGAGAGCTCAGCTTGGGGACCGCCAGCTTATATCATACCTCGAAAGGCCTTCGAGTGGTTCAGCTCTGCTGGCCCAGGACAAAGGTTGACAGGTGGTGCTAGGACTTTCCACAGGGCTCGCCGAGAATGTGGTCTAGTGGAGCGTGCCCAAGAAAGGCTTAATGCCACTGTCAGATAGGCCCCAGTGGGCGCGCAGGGGAAGGCCAAAAACGGAAGGACTCCTCCGCCGCATAGAGTGGGCGTCCGAGTGTGTCCATGATCCCGACAGGGAGTGTGACAATGTGGACGACGGTGGACTGGGGCTCGCGGCCACAGAGTGAAAGCTGTTGGCAACAGACCGCAGAGTCACCGCGACATTCACGTCCTTGGACCAATTGGCCACAAATGGTCACTTGTCCGGGAAGTTTACACTTTTGTGGGAGCTCACTCGTAGGATAGGGACCGGGAACGTTGTGACTCGATCAAGCTGCATGGGCTGATGGTACGATAAAGAGACACTAGGACTTGCGGCAGAACCTTTTGCTCCTTCACTGTCATGATCTAGCCTACGGAGAGCTACATCCGACTGAAGGGCGCAACATTCTTGGCTTATCGCAACTTGACTATCTAGACTACGTACTAGTGCGTAGACCCACGGGACAAGTCCCGCTACCCGTCGACGGGACGTCCCGCG